>BQNB010134865.1:0-12991 GCA_026074375.1 Tanacetum coccineum | reverse complement strand
AATTGGCTTGTGTGCACTTGTTCTAAGGTACACTTGTTCTAAGGTAACTTGTGTGCATGTGTGCAATTGTTCTAAGGTACACTTGTTCTAAGGGAAAACAAGGCATTTTCCCTTTCCATTACCCTCATAAACAACAGCAGATTCGAGCAAAATGGGTGTTTGTTATAAAATTAACTGTATAACCATTAACCTACTTCAGGGATCGTTTTCGCAGTAGAAGTCACCCTCACAGGCGGGACTCTTCTAATAGAGATCGTCCTCAGAGCAGAGACTGCTCCCGCGGCATCAAAGAATCATATGAAAATACCCACTCCTCCTACGAGACGGGGACCAAACATGGATATCACTCCCGCAACAGAGACGGCCCCCGTTATGTGAAAAGAGGGAGGGAAAGTGAATCCTCGTTATCCCGCGTATCGGAGAGCGACACCAGCGATGGAGGACACTAGAAATCAAAGTCAAAAAGGCACAAGTCTACAGATAAGGATGACTTGGCGGTACCATGGATATGTGAAGAGGTGGATCCGTTCACACCCTGAATCCGCAATTTCAAAAGTTCATGAAAAACATGAATGCCTAACAACGTGAAGACCTATGACAGAACAGGGGACCTAGAGGATCACGTAAAAAATTTCCAAGTGGCGGCACAGGTGGAATGCTGGGCAATGCCCACATGGTGTCATATGTTCAATTCAACCCTAATAGGGGCCACAAGAGTATGGTTCGATGAGCTCCCTCCGGAGAGCATATATGGATACAAGGATCTCAAAGCAGCCTTCTTAGCATACTTTATGCAACAAAAGAAGTACGTGAAAGATCCCATCGAAATCCACAATATCAAGCAAAGGGACGGAGAGACCATCGAGGAGTTCATGGGATGATTCAAGGTGGAAACCGGACGCATGAAGGGAGCCCCCGAGTGCATGCGGATCTCCGGATTCATGCATAGGGTTAACAACCCTGAATTGACAAAGCGCCTTAACGAACATGTTCCAAATACCATGGAAGAAATGATGATCGCCACTACTGCCTTCATACGAGGAGAAGCCACCGCTGCTGGCAAAAAGAAAGGTCATGCATCATGGAGGGCGCAAGACCAGTAAAAGTAGAATGCTTTAGAGCGGAGGTCTGACTTTCGAGGTCAGCCAAGGGAAGGACGTGGGTCTAGTAGGTTTACCCCCTTACAAGAACACCCAAAGAGATCCTAAGTAGGAAAGTTCAAACCACCACCACCTATGGTAACCTCGGTGGAGAAGAGAAGCAGCAACAAGTTTTGCGACTTCCACAATGATAAGGGACACAATACGGACGAGTGTATGCAGTTAAAAAAGCAGATCAAAGAATTGGTGCGAGCAAGCAAGCTCTCGTATTTAATTATAAAAATTAAGCAGGGAAGAGATTAACCAAAGGTGGGGAAGAAGGAAGTACCGGCCAAAGATAAGTCCATGGCAATCTATATGATACAACTATGGCATAGAATGACAAGGCAGAAAGTTACTCAAAGCTTTAAACGTGTCAGTGAAATTACGTTCCTTTCACTGACAACCAGTAGTGGGACAGAAGGTCCACTTGTTATTGAAGCGGAAATTGGTGGGCACATAATTCACCGCATGTATGTGGACGGAGGTTCCTCAACGGAAGTGCTATACGAGCACTGCTTGAACCGGAGGGAGGATCTCGATGGAAGTGCTCTAATACCCATGCATCATCGGTCTCCGACCGGAAATCAAGAACCAAAATGGTCCCCAGCAACGACATCGTTAACCGGTTTTAGTGGAGAAACTATATGGCCGCTGGACAACTTAGGCTCTTAGTAACAATAGGGGACGCAGATCATTCTCTATAAAAGCATGGATGAATTTCATGATCGTAAGGTCATTATCACCATACAATGGTATCATTGGAAGACCTGGAATAAGAGAAATCCAAGCGGATGCCATCCACAGCCTACGGAATGCTTAAGTTCCCAATCGACGGAGGAATAGTGACTATCCGTAGCACTATCTTGATACCCGCTGAGTGCGCCACGGTGGTTACATCGTCTAAAGAGATACCCAAAGAGGCTGGAGTCCGTCATGAAAATTTTAAAGTAGCTCCACATCCGAATTTCCCAGATCAGGAAGTGGCAATCGGAGGGACGCAATTTGCGAAGAGGGCGACATAACTATGCCAGTCCTGAAGGAAAATTTAGCTATATTTGCATGGCACCATCAGACATGACAGGATACCCGCGATTCTGAAATATGCTGAACATCGACTCAATATCCGGGAGGGATATTCGCCTGTTTGACAGAAGAAAAGGGGCCAGGCCCTAGGAGCGCAGCAAAAGCCATCCAAACGGAAGTAAAGGAACTAGTAGAGGCAGGTATCATGAGAGAAGTTTATTACCACGAATGGCTGTCCAATCCAGTCATGGTGAAAAAACACGACGGTAGCTGGCGGATGTGCATGGATTTCACAGACTTAAACAAGGCTTGTCCGCAAGATTGCTACCCTCTACAAAATCGACCTGAGAGTTGAATCCCTCATGCGACTAACCCTTTTAAGTCATTTTTGGACGCATATAAAGGATTTTTAATTTTATTTTTTATATTCACCAGATACAAATGGTGGAGCCCAGCCGTAGAAAAAACATCTTTCCGACAACCACACCAGTCATGGTGTATTGCTATACCAAATGCCTTTTGGCCTCAAAAAGCTGCGCCTACGTACCACGGCTTGGTGGGACAAAGGATTTTGACAGCCAAGTGTCGGTAGGAAACATATCAGTGTATTTGAAAATTTTTGTTGACCCGTTTTTTTTTAGTTAATAAGAGTCACACAGAAGCGGAAATGCTAAGGGAAATTGATGAAACGATCCGTTACGTTATGCAAAATCAACAAAAGCTCAAGCCACCAAAAAATATACGTTTAGGGCAAGTGGAAGAATGTTTCTTGGGTACCATGTTTAGCCCGGAAGGGATAAAACCGTGCCTTGACAAAACAGAAGCCGTACTACAACTCCCGTCCTCACGGACAATCAAAGAGGTCTAGAGCCTCAATGGAAAGTTGGCTAGTTTGAACAGATTCATCTCTAAGTCAGCGGAAAGGTCCTTGCCGCTATTTAAAACTTTGAAGAATGCATATAAAAAAAAGTGATTTCACTGAGGACCCAGAAGCAGAACAAGCCTTTAAGCAACTGAAGCATCACTTAGCCAGAGCTACCCCCGTCTGTTGGTCAAGCACCCAAACAAAGGAGGAACGGATTGTTTTTTTAAAAACAAAAATAAAAATAAGATTTTTCTTGTCCCCCCGCATTCTCCCACGGAGCTATTAGTGCGGGTCTTGATGACTGAAAGGTGCCCACTAAAACATGACGCCGTATCAACTTCGGAAAGCCGTGCATTACAAGGCCAGACCAAAACTATACCCAAAAGTAAAAGCAAGTATTATAACATATAGGAAGGTTTTTTATTGCTGCCAAGCTAAGGTTGCGGATTGTAATTTACAAGCGCATCCCATTGCGGTTATTACAGACCAACCGATCAAACAAATAATTTCACGTCCCGATGTGGCAGGACGATTACAAAAATAGAGTGTCATGCTGGGAGAACACAATATCACATACCGCCCACGGACGTCTGTGAAAGGACAGATCCTAGCGGATTTCCTTGTAGAAAAGCCAGATGAAAGTCCGCCAGACACACCAGTGGTTGAAATCCCGCAAGATCCATGGACACTATTTACAGATGGATCATCATGTGTAGATGGATCCGACGCTGGTTTAATACTGACAAGCCCAGAGGGAACGGAGTTCACCTACGCGTTAAGGTTTCAGTTCACCGCTTCTAACAATGAGGCAGAGTATGAGGCACTCATAGCTGGCCATCAGAAAGCAGCGCATATGGGTGTGCGCAATGTGCACGTAAGCGTAGATTCTCAACTGGTAGCAAACCAAGTCCTAGGGACATACGTCGCCAAGGAATAAAATATGGTCAAGATACCCTGAGAAGGCCAAAAGCCTAATCAGTAGCTTCGTTAACTTTTCCATAAGTCAAGTCCCAAGAGCAAAAACAATAAAGCTACGCCCTGAGCAAAATCGTCTCAACACAAGTTTCACAACCTAACAAACAGGTCTTGGTCAAAATACTTAAAGAAAAAACATACAATAGAAGGAAGTGGCTACAGTAGTAAGAGGAAAGGACTAACATGGACGACCTTCGGAAATAGGTACCAAAAAAATGGGACCCTCCCCGTGAAAGAAGGAGGCCAAGCAAACTCCGTATCAAGGCCAGACAGTACGAATTGTTGGAAGGGGTTCTTTACAGGCGGTCATTCCTAACAGAACATAGAAGTGTATGTTGATGACTTGGTTATTAAGAGTCACACAGAAGCAGAAATGCTAATAGATATCGATGAAACATTTCGTACGTTAAGAAAAATCAACATGAAACTTAACCTTAAAAAATATACGTTTGGAGCCATGGAAGGAATGTTCTTAGGGTTCACGATTAGCTCAGAAGGGATAAAATCATGCCGTAACAAAACATAAGTTGTACTACAACTCCCGTCCCCACAGATAATTAAAGAGGTCTAGAGCCTCAATGAGAAGTTGGCTAGTCTGAACAGATTCCTCTCCAAGTCAGCGGAAAAGTCCTTGTCGCTATTTAAAACCTTGAAGAAGTGCATTAAAAAGAGTGACTTTCATTGGACACCAGAAGTGGAACAGGCCTTCAAGCAACTAAAGCAACACTTTTCAGAACTACCCCTGCTGGTAGCACCCAAGCCGAAGGAGGAACTGATCGTATACCTGTCCGCCACCCACGGAGCTATTAGTACGGTCTTGATGATTGAAAGGAGCACAGTTCAGACGCCGGTCTACTTCATAAGCCGTGCATTACAGGGCCCTGAACTAAACTATACCCCAATGGAAAAGCTAGTTCTATCACTGGTTTTTTCTGCTAAGAGGTTGCGGAGGTATTCTTAAGCGTATCCGATTGCGATTATTACAGACCAACCGATCAAACAAATAATTTCACGTCCCGACGCGGCATGACAATTAAAAAAATGGAGCGTCATACTGGGATAACACAATATCACATACCGCCCATGGACGTCTGTGAAAGGACAGATCTTAGCGGACTTCCTTGTAGAAAAGCCAGACGAAAGTCTGCCAGACACACCAGTGGTTGAAATCCCGTCAGAGCCATGGACACAATTTATGGACGGATCATCATGTGTAGATAGATCCGGTGCTAGCTTAATACTGACAAGCCCGGAGGGAATGGAGTTCACCTACACGCTAAGGTTTCAGTTCACCGCTTCTAATAATGAGGCAGAGTATGAGGCACTGATATGTGGCCTTCAGATAGCAGCGCATATGGGTGTGCGCAATTTGCACGTAAGAGTAGATTCTAAACTGGTAGCAAACCAAGTCCTAGGGACATACGTCGCCAAGGAAGAAAATATGGTCAAGTACCTTGAGAAGGCCAAAAGCCTAAATAGTAGCTTCACTAACTTTTCCATAAGTCAAGTCCTAAGAAGCAAAAACAAGAAAGCGGACACCCTGAGCAAAATCGCGTCAACCAGTTTTGCACACCTATCAAAATAGGTCTTGGTCGAAATACATAAAGAAAAATCCATATGAGAGAAGGAAGTGGCGACAGTAGTTGAGGAAGAGGGAATAACATGGATGACCCCGATAATAGAGTACCTGAAAAATGGGACCCTCCCCGGTGATAGGAAAGAGGCAAGCAAACTCCGTATCAAGGCCAGACAGTACGAATTGTTGGAAGGGGTTCTTTACAGGCGGTCATTCCTAAAGCCGTGGCTAAGGTATGTTGGACCACTCCAAGCGGATTATGTCATCCGAGAAATACATGAGGGGTCGTGCAGCATGCATGTAGGACCGCGGTTCGTGGTAGCCAAGGCCATGCGATTGGGATACTATTCGCCAACCATGCATAGGGATGCACAAGATATGATACACACATGTAATGATTGCCAAATACATCATCCCGTGCCAAGAAACCCCTAGCAACCACTAACCCCAATCACAGATCCATAGCCATTCTACAAGTGGGGAATTAACATAGCTGGTCCTTTCCCGGAGGGACCAAGAAAGGTCAAATTTTTGATAGTTGCTATGGATTATTTCACGAAGTGGATAGAAGCAAAAGCCGTGACGACTATCACCGGCAATCAGGTGAAAAAGTTTATGTGGGACAACATAGTATGCCGCTTCGGTCTCCCAGAAGTAATAGTCTCGGATAACGGCAAACAATTCAGTGACAACACGTTCAAGGATTGGTGTGAGAAGTTGAATATCACACAACGCTTTGCGTCAGTGAAACACCCGCAGTCTAATGGACTCGTAGAAAGAGCAAACTGGAGCTTGAGTGAGGGCATCAAGGCCCGCCTAGGCGAAGGAAACAAGAATTGGATAGAAGAACTTCTCCATGTCCTTTGGGCCCATCATACAATGAATAAGTCAAGCCACGGTGATACCCCTTTCTCATTGACCTATGGAACGGAAGCCGTCATACCCGTAGAAATCGGAATGCCAACATACCGTACAACGGTAGTGGAAGCCGTACATAATGATGAAGAGCTACAGATCAATTTAGATCTACTAGAAGAACGGCGTGAACGCGCAGTAATTCGCGAAGCCAAGGCCAAATTGAAAATGACAAAGTATTACAATGCTAGGGTCCGCGGCATTACCTTATGGCCAGGAGACTTTGTCTACCATAGTAATGACGCTAGTCATGTTGCAAATGGAGGGTAACTCGGTCCAAAGTGGGAAGGACCTTACGAGGTAACAGAAGTACTGGGAGA
Organism: Tanacetum coccineum; assembly: GCA_026074375.1. Classification (NCBI taxonomy): domain Eukaryota; kingdom Viridiplantae; phylum Streptophyta; class Magnoliopsida; order Asterales; family Asteraceae; genus Tanacetum; species Tanacetum coccineum. Next base: position 6,175 of record BQNB010134865.1, on the reverse strand, counting down.
TGGAGCATACAAGCTAAGCACTGGGAGATGGAGCATACAAACTAAGGTCCAAAGTGGGAAGGACCTTACGTGGAATATTTCCAACCTAAAAAGGTGTTACCTCTGAGCCATGGCTCATGCATGGATAAATTCGCACTACCGTTAGGACTCGTAATAAAGTAATCTATGTATTTATTCGTTTTTGTTTTTAAGACGTGAATAAAACTTCGATGGGTCTAGCTAACCCAACGTCATTTTTATAAAGTTAAACTTGTTACTTACTTATTCCTTTTTGTTTTCTCTTTTTTTCTTTTTTAACTCATGTTATTAGTCATTCATGATAATTTCTGGATAATTATAGGCTAAATATCCTTATAATTAGCTTGCCGTGTAAGAGGGTTGCAACCCCAGCGGCCACGAATTCTGTATCCTTACTTGACGTGTACCTAAGACGTTAGGTGCATAAGAAAAGACTCCAACGGAGCACGTAAGACACTACAAGTGCGATTATAAACATATCCAACAATAACAAATTAAAAACATTATTAATCACAGACATCCGTGAGTATATTATAAACAAAAGTTTTGTCTAAGCACCACAGATGGTACTATGACCAGTCCAAATGATACATAGGAGGCAAAGACTTAGATCTGATCAGCCTTGGAGATGCCTCATCTTTAGTCTGTGTAGCCATATCCACCAGCAGGACAACAAGGCCTTAAGGAGCAACTGTAGGTTCTGATACGGGGATGCCGTCAGACCGAGTGTGGTGGGCAAAACCAACCCCGTGGGTACGGCACACCACCCGACATTTTTTCTTCTTCTCAGCACGGCTTATGTTTGCCGCGATGGCATCCCCCAACAATATTTCGTCTTTGCAGGCCCAAGGATCCTTAGGATCACGCACCTCCGGGTATACAGGTATTGTGAGCTAGGAAGAGCTAGGGCGAAGCTCCCGGATCTATTGTGGAGCGTCTTCTCTGGTATCACTCTCAAAGTATAAGGACGCCAAAATTAAGTCTAGTGGGGCATCCTTTAATTTTTCCAGCTGATTGACCAAAGGGTATTTTAGATCCTTCAGATTATGTAAGGCCGCGATGTATTTGTCATCGGCATCAGGGTCGTATGCCTCGATAGATGCTAAATCCAACTTAGCCTCTCCTTGTTTTACACCATACTCGAGCCCCTCACTCATACCTTTTGCAATTCCCGTAGACACGACATTAGCAAACGCCTGCCTTAGCTCAAGAGATTTAGCGCATTTCATTACGATCAGGCACAGGCCGTGCGCGATAACCCATCGGCGACCTGCGATCGCTGTCAGCATATGAGGGTACAGCTCCTCATCAACGTCTATGCTGAGCGCATCTAGACGCGCATCCATTTCCACACAACGCTTCTCTAGCTTGTCGTCTTCATATTTTTTGAAATCTTCAAAAGCGGTTTTTATCCTTTCTTCTCCTGTAACTTGAGCCTGGAGAGACGACACTTGCTGGGACAGTTGCTTGTTGTTCACTTGAAGATCTGAGAATTGGACGCGGAGGCTTCCTAATTCCTTCACATGTTCCACATTCTTGGCCTCCGCGGCCTTTTTCATGTTAGCCTCGGCTTCAAGCAACGCTTCTATATTCTTTATGTGTTTTTCCCTAGCCTCGATCATCTAGTCCCACTGGGCCACTTGCGCTATAGCTTTCTTTAACAGTTTAGCCTCTTGTTCATACTGTAACCTTAATTGAGAACCCATTGCCACTTGTTGTGCCAGAATTATGTTATAGCGGCTCAAAAAATCGTCTTGCGGCAAGTGGCGTAACTCTGAAAAGTACCCTGGAGGTACTATATGATCCACCACGTCCTGGCACATAGTCGGGGTGTCCAAGCGGCAGCTATTGGTTACACCCCACCCCGGCTGATATATACTCCCAGGTGACCCAACCATGGACGTAAATGAGGTGGACTTCTCAGAATCAGGATCTTCTGTGACTGGCACCTTCTTGGAAGATCTGCATTAGCAAAGCAAGACACATATAGTTTGTTAACATGACTACACTTTTGGGATATTTACATATAAAAAACAAACGAAGAGAATCAAAAAGAGATCATGGATCCGACCACTTACTGGGAAATATCTTGCTCAGGGGTTGGCCGTGGCTCTACGTATGACAACGGATCCGGATCGCTCAAGGGTGTCTCTTGTGTAGCAGGTGCAGGGACGGCGGAGCCCGCCTCTATTTCAATCGCTGCCAGGGACTTACCCCAAGTGTACTTTGTGAGGAGCGGGAGGCGACGTGATCCTTCCTCAATACCTTGGGTAGTGCGTTGACCTCTGTTCCCTCATTTCGTCTCTTACGGCGCCTTTTGTTAACAACAGGCCCCACGGCAGTCACCTCAATCTCCAGACTCGCCTCGGGTATGACCTTTGCGGTCGCTATATCACCCTTCTCAGTAATTACTGGAGGTGGGTTTTCATCGGCAAAGTCTAGCGGTGATTTCTCTATGGCGGCCGGTGTCCCCGAGGATCTTGACGCCACAACCGTGTCTTCCATTTCTACTATACGGTTTGCTATGGCAGTCAACAGCAGTACCTCATGGACGGTATGAGGCCGAGTCCCAGTCCTCACCTTTGAGGGGTTTAGGGCGCTGATTAGGTTGAACAGGTCCATATCTGCATACACATAGGAACCGTTAGAATATAGACATGCTTACACAAGAGGTATAAACAATCTGACAACACCCACCCTAGACATCGTCATAAAGGAACGTTGGGTACTCATCATCCCCCAAAAGGTAGTTCCGGCTAAGCCCTACTAGGCATAAGAGGGCTTCCGGCTGTTTTTAGATGGGAGTACGGCGCGTTTTCAAAGTTGTTACGTCCACCATAGAATAGGAGTCTGCTGGGGACATTCCATCCTTTGGGGCATTTGTACGCCAGTCTATGACGGTGGGGAATACCCTCTCATCTACCCAGAAAAATCAATTGTTCCAGTTCTTTAGGGAATCAAGGGGCTTTTTATAACACTGTGGGGTGTTCCTCCCCGTTCGTTTGCTAAACGACATCCATCCTGAGTTGAAGGAAGGAACATAGAAAACACAGAATAGATTTAGTGTGGGGACTATGTTCAAGACGCGGCAGGTGATTTCAAAGTAACTCACTTTGGCCGCGCATATTACCGACAGTTGTGAGAGGTGAATTTGGTAATGACCAAGGATGTCGAAAAGAAACTGTGAAATAGGGATATGAAAGTTTGTAAATTCAAAAAATTTGGTGTAAACACCGACTTTGCCCTCGGGAAAGTCTACGATGGTGTCCTCTAGGCCAGGCAACTCGGGATGCAAGCCCTCCGGTATTCAATACTCAGAGGTAAATTCTAACAAATACTCCTGGGAGATGGTTGATATGACGTCCTCAAGCTGTATTGTATCACTACCCATTTTTAATTAGTTTCTAGAAGGGGCGCGGTGTACTAACCTGTTGTGACGAGTTTCTAATGAAATAAATGACGAGTGCGGCTGTATGTGTAACAATGGCGGCGTAGTTTGAAAACTTTAGAAATATACACAGTGATCGATGGCCTTATTTATACTATGTCCTTGACAGTTGTGCCTAGTTGGATGTTTGACACGTGTCCTGCACTAACTCTTTAGATGGCTATGATCGAGAGGTATTTGAAGTGGTTGTGGGCCCACATGTCCCATCAATCAGCCGTTTTCGCCGTTCCTCGATATGTGGGCCTATCATTACGCTTCGGGGCTCCACATCAGGCTTTGGAGGTTCCGTCTTTCCAGGAAGGTTCGAAGTATTTATAGTCTAGGAACCGTGACCGCGGTCCCGGCCACGGTCACATCTCCTAGATTAGGGGGACATGATGACGTATAGTATGGGTCGGCCCAACCCACTCTTACTACTATGGGCTTGGTAGCTGATAATGGGCCCCTGGTTTATGCATCACGGTCATGGTCTCCATGACCTACGAGCCGTAGCTGTCGGCATCCGTGACCGCGGCGTCTCCACAAGTTATCTTTAAGAAAAGATAACCTAATTAAATAAGAGATATGATTTACTTATTTAAATCAGTCAGGATAATTCTAAATCCCGATGATATCGGCCGTATCTTGGGCCGAAAGTTCCGGAAACCCTAAGGGTTAGTCAGCCTATAAAAGGAACGTAATTGTCATCAATACATGTATCTTACAACCCCTAATTACACTCAATTATTCTCCCACAAATCATATACTTACTCTCACGCCGGAGTCTAATCGTGGGATCCGCTCCTACGATAAGGTTAACGGTGTTTTATTCCTTGTTCATGGTCCTCCAAACAAATTCACTTGGTACAAGAACAAGGCACTTCATACCCGAATAGCAGCCTATTCGGACCAAACAAGACCCGACCTAACTTTTGTATCAACAATATATGTTATTTTTTACATGATATAAGTGAAACATGGATAGGTTTTAGCAATTTAAAAGAAGAAAAAAAAGACAGAAAACAGAAAACAGGGGTTTGGTTTATATGATCGGAGAAGAAGATGATTTTGGGAAATATTCATTTTACACCCTAAGCTTTTTAGCTTTACACTTTCATCTAATTTTTTTATTTTTATTTCTACATATGTACAAATGAGTTTACATAATTGACACTTTCAACCCAATTATGAAAACATTGTTAAAATGGGTCCAATGTACACCGTTTTCTACACTTTTAACAATTTTCTTTTTAAAAGATGTCCAATAATATAAGGGTAATTTGATAAATTTAGACATGACATACACCTTTGTTTCATGTTTACATATACGTAACATTTTCTAGATGTTTATCTTTACATATAATCATTCTATGTTTTGTTTAACGATTAAATTAAACCTGTAGAAAACATTGCATTGTTAGTTTATAATATTTAGTGGGGGCATTTTTTAATTATTTCGCCCAGGATAGCAAAATACTCAGGACCGGCCCTATTAACGGGTCCCTAACTAAAAGGTTTAAAATAAAAAAAGGTCTAAGGCAAGGTGATCTATTTTAACGCTTATCATTATAGAAATGAAAGCTCTTCACATTACACTTGATCTATGAATGGGTTAAAGTCCGATCAAATGACATATATATTTATTATCTTCAAGATGCCAATGATGTTCTTATCATTATGAGAAAATGGTTTCTTGATAGTGCTAAGAACCTTTGTCGTATCCTGAGAATCTTTCACTTAGCTTCTAGCTTAAAAGTAAATTTCTTAAAAAGCAAACTATTTAGCGTTGGGTATTCGTGTTGAACTAAATATGTTTGCTTCCACACCTTTTTTTGCCAAGCTTATACATTTCTTTGTGTTTGCCTTAGCCTTCCCATTAGTGCCAACATGAATAATAACTACAATTAGAAGTCAATTATCCATAAGTTCCACAATCGTCTCCCTTATTTGAAAGCAAAATCTTTTTCCTGTCATGGTAAACTGACACTTCTTAATTCAGATCTTGGCTATCTTGCAACTTACTACTTCTCACTTTTCAAAACCCCCAAATGTGTTTATAATTACCTTGAACAACGTAGACGCAATCCCCTTTTGAGCGCCACTATTGAGAATAACAAAATTGCTTGGTTTTCTTTGAATAATATATGTGCTCAATCAAAATTTGTGAGGCTTCGGATTGGAAGCCTTAACTCTTCAAATATAGGCTATGTTGGCAAAACGGCGGTGGCAATTATACACAAATAAAAATACGTTTTGGTTTCAAGTGATTGTGTCTTTTCATGGCTTAAATATTGGTTTTGATTTGGAATAATCAACTTTCGGTTGGCTGCCCCTTAGCCCTTGGAAAAATATTTTGTCACTAACCACAATCTTCTAAAAACAATATTGATTTGCGCGTGATTTTCAAGAAAAAAATCAACAATTGTGGTATCTTTTGATTTTGGGACGATGCATGATTTGGCGATAACTTTTGAAAGATTAATTTTGCTAGACTTTAATCATTAGAATCAAATAAACATTGTCTCATCAATGAGAGATGTAGTCTGCTCAACGGTTCCATTCACTTTACATACGCTCGGAGACGCAATATGAGATTGAGTCATAAGTTAGATCAACTTGAAACTCTTACGGGTGTTCTACAACACCATTACCCTCTACTGATTGTTGGGACTTCACTTCACCACCCCCAGCATATAGTCTGTATATGTGAAGAAAAAAGATATCGACTTC
>BQNB010134864.1:0-18247 GCA_026074375.1 Tanacetum coccineum | reverse complement strand
GTAACCTATTTCTTCAAAGCTCTTATTAATCAATCAACTAAACCTTAAAGTATGCGGTGATATGTCAAGAATCAATTTTTGGGAAGAAGTTATATCTAAAGTGTCCTCTTGATTATTTAAATGGAAGCTTCCCATTCCATTGAAGGTAGGCTCATTTATTGGTTTTGAGCTTTATTCCGTTAGATCATATGTCTATCTCCAAATTTCCTATGGGGGTGTTAAATATTATGGAATCGCTTCGAAGAAATTTTTTCAACGGAGTTGAAGGTTCAGATATTAGTTAGAAAAAAGTCTTAGCTTCTAAAACAATGGAGGCCTTGGTGTTTTCAGCTTCTTTGCTTTCAATTACGCTCTTTTTTAAATGAATTTAGTGTTTTTATCCCAAGGTTCTTCGCTATGGTCAAGGTTCATTAAAGCCATTTATGATGAAAGATGACCTCTAGATTCTTTCAACTCAATATCTAGGTGTTCTTCATGGCTAGAAATCATCCAAGAGACTTCTTCTCTTTCCAACAAATGTATTGATCTTTTGACCTTTGTTCATAAAAAAGTTAGTAATGGGGAACACTTTCTTTTTTTAGCGACATTTGTTAGATGAGATGACTTTGAAGCATCAATATCCTAGATTGTATGCTTTGGAATCATTTAAACAAATTAGTGTGGCAGAAAAAAATAAGTCACGTTTCTTTGGTCTTTTCTTACCGTCATCTCCCTAGAGGAGGTGTCGAGGAAGAGCAATAGTGTCTTCTTCAATCTCGTATTGATGGTATTTTATTACCTCAAATGCTAAATAGTTGGGTTTGGTCTTTAGAGGCTACAATTGAGTTTTCTGTGAAATCAGTTCACAATCTTATTGACGATTCTTATTATCAAAGATGTTCCTACTAGATGGGTCAATGTTATTCCCATCAAGATTAATGTCTTTACTTGGAGTATTCGCTTGGACAAGCTTCATACTCGGTCGAATCTCTCCTTAAATGGAGTGGATTTATCTTCCATCCTTTGTCCTTAATGTAACATCTCAGTGGAGCCTGGTTCTCATCTTTTCTTCTCGTGTCTTTTGGCTCGTCGGTTGAGAAGTAAAGTTATCCATTGGTGGGAGATTGAAGACCTCATTCTTAGGAGGAGTGGCTTCTTTGGTTCAAGAATATTCTTTTTCTAAGTGAATGAAGAATATCTTTGTAGAAGTTTGCTATGTGATGTGGTGGTTAATATGGCGTTTCAGAAGTCATTTCCTTTTTGGTGATAGTCAGCTACGTAGAGAACATCATTTTAATGATTTAGTTCAATTATCTTTACTTGGTGTTCTATTTGATGTAATTTTAAACTCAATTGGGTTACTTGGATGAAAAATTCTAGTTTTATTAGTTTGTAATTTCTTCTTACTCCTTATTAATTTTTTTTAATGCAATTGCCGTTAAAAAAATTTGTCAACTAAACCTTTGTGGTAGGAAAGTAATATCATCGTGCACATATGTATATTTAATCTTACACATCTATGTTTTTGTAAAGTGGTCAAGATGTATTTTGTTACCCTAAACTCTATACTATGATATGTGTGTGACGATACCCTCAATTTAAGGGCAAATCGCATAAAAAGGTATTCATCTTAGGTCCAACTTAATTAACGATACCAATCTTTTTTTCTTTCTTAATTTAAGACATCGATCTTTTTTTTTCAATTTAAGGTTTACGGGTTACACAGCAGGTTAAAATACGAAACACCCCCTTATCTCTTATTACATCAAATTCCAAACTACCTATCCTCTTTAACCTCCCATCATTTATCATAATACATCTTCATTTATCACGAATTAAAATATGAAATTCACACATAAACTTAATCTTAACAAGAACTAATTTTAGAAAATAAAAACTAAATTTTTTAACAAACGAATACATTTTAACTAATTTAATGACTAAAACAGCCTTCAAATTAAAATACATTACAAAACGAATTCCAAAAATTCTAGAAATTTATACCCAACTAAAACGCCATTGAAGAGATACCAAAAATTTTTAAAAATATATGTTTTTGACGTTTTTTTACTATTTTTTATAAAATTAAAACAAAACAGTTTTATAAAAAGAAAAGGACATAATTGGTTTTTGATGTTTTTTTTAAATTTGTAAAACGTGACAAAAATCCTGAAAAAATAATTACAAAAATAAAATACTTTTTGAAATCTTATATAAAAAGGACAAATTTTTATAAAGGTTTTTGGTATATTCAGACTAAATGAAAACACAAACTTTTATTATAAAAAAAGTTAAGGGGTAAAATCCATAAATGCTTAATGTACTTTCAAAAAAGACTTATTCTACATACTCTACCTTTTTTATTGTTATTCTTCTTACTAAAGTTTGTATTTCTTATCATAATACATAACTTTAATAGTTTGTTAAGGGTATTTTAGTCATTTGTCAAATCTTTATCTTCTACCTCCCAACACCATAATTTCCAGCGAAAAAACCCATTACCTGAACCCGAAAATTATGTTACGGATGTTGGGTTGCTTTAATAAACTTCGTATTAAAATATTGTAAGTCAAGGCATCGGGCACTATTTGATCTTATGAGACCATTTCCTCAAACAGATTAAATTTTTTTAGAAAGGTCCTCAAACAGATTAATTGCTTCTTCGAGTATTCCTTTCTCACATAGGCCTTCCCTTAAGGTTGAATATGTAATCAAGTTTGGGTAAGAAAGTTTCGACAGTTTCATCTCCTTCACCACCTCGAAAGCAGATTCGAGATTTCCTTGTTTGCAGTGATGTTTAACCAAGATGTTGAAGATACAAGTGTTGAAATGCATATCAAAAGCGTGTTTCGTATTCAAGAGGAAGGTTCTTGCTAAATCAACCTGATTTGTCTCAACTAAAAGATTAAGACATGTGCTCACGGCTTTCAAGGAAGGCTTTTCACGACAAATTGGTTGGATGTGATTGAACATATCTAGAACCCTTTTATGAAGTGAAGATTTTGAGAAATGTGTCATAAGATCAAGAAAAATACTTTCATGAAATTTGCAAGTTTCGTAGGTCATTTGATAAAGAATAGAGTCGACATCCTCAAATTTCTTTAAACGAGCAAGTTTGTGGAGGGTAACAGCATAAGTGGAGTGATTGTGATTAAAACCCTTTTGATGAGCCACCTTATTAAAAATATCAAGAACACGGTTTGGGTCTTTCTCACGTTTGATCAACGTGATGGCTAACTCGTGAGAAATATATTTGGATTTTTTGGGGGTTTCTGTGACCGTGTCTGAAGATTCTGTTGGTGGGTCAGGTTTTGGGGATCCGGCTTTGATGTAATCATGAGGGGAGATCCATGGAACCACGGAAGGTCGTTTTGAAACAGAAGTGGAGAACAGGCGGCTCGTACCAGCAGTAAGTTTAAGTGAATGCATGAGAAGTAGTGAAACTGATTTAGAAAATCATATACAGATGGCGAAGATGGGAACTCTAAGCCGCTACCAGTTTGCAGATAAACAAACTAAACTCCTGCGGGTTTAAACAATACACAAGGTAAAATAGATGAATAATAATAACGTAAACAGTTAAAGATTGTATGGATAATAGCTATGATTATCTATTAGCAGTTATAAATGAACAAGCAAATAAACGTATGCGTAAACAAGACACTTTGAGATATTGGATTCATAGAAGGCGTATATCAATAACACACAAAGGAAGATCATAAATAACAATCTTCAGTTCATACACATTTGTCTAAACATGAAAACAATAAAACAATTATTTGTTAAACAATCAAAGGAGGATACCTATAATGTAAAAAAAAAAAAGAGAGGCATTTTTAAGTGAAAATTCTTTAAACACCTTTTATCAAACACATAGTGTGCATAACAAACAAGAATGCCATGACTTCTAAAAACAGATGCATAGTTCACCATATTCCAGCTACACTAATCACAAACATATTACGGAGTATAAAAAAAAGATGAAAGATATCTTTGACAGAAGTGGTTGAGAATAAAAATTTGAGAAATTTGCTAACCGATTCTACCCGTTGTTGAGAGGCTCAAATAATAACTACTGGTAATTAACTACTCGTATAAATAAACTTGCTAAAACAACTGTTTACATTTACCCTCTCCCTCCCAAAATTATAAAAATAGTTAATTATTTGCATCTTTATCATGGATTTAGTCACTAAACTTCTCTTTTGTGGATCCTTTCTTTGTGGTTCGACCTGTTACGGTCAAACTTAGTCAACTTAACGGAGTCAGGCAAAAAGGACCACAAATAGAGGATCAAAAATAAAATAAAATCTAAGGACTAAATTTGTTTGGTATGATCATGTAAGTCTCCTACCGAAATGTCAAGGTGGTAACTAGAAATTGTGTAGGCTAGTCTTTGGACAAGGGAATATCGTTTTATCTCCTATTGTTCTTTCGGGACTTGACGTCTAATGGAAATGTTACGCAGTCCGGTCACTTCATTGGCTCGAAGATAGTGTTGGAGAAGAAAATTTCATGTTATATAGTGCGGACATTGATTGCAATTTGCAACTAGTCGAGTCTACGTTTAGGGACTCGACGAGCATATGCTCATATCGTAGTTTTTAGCCACAAACACACATACCTTGGTAATAATTTTTTTCCCAATCCAAATAAAGAGTAAATGTTATACTCTATTCGTATCTACTAACAAAAATAACACAGTTTAACAAAAAAACATCACCATTACAACTTTATTTTTCTTGTTTTTTGCACAATAATAATTTTACTCTTAATTAATTAGTTTATATTCCCTCCATCCTATTAAAAGTGTTCACCTTATTAGTTATGTTTGTCTCATGAAAAGTGTTTGGTTTATATATATATAGTTATGATTAAATAAAAAGATACTTTATAATAAGAAGGATAAAAAGTAATTTTGACCAATCATTTCACAAAGCCATTTAAGGGTATTTTGGTCCATTAGTTAAAACATTACATTTACTCATTCCTAAAATTATGGTGAGCCTACCATTTAATTATTTAAATATCTAAAATTATAAAAAACGATAACGTTAAATCCGAATACATGTTGATGATTTTCCTTATCAGATTGACGAGATGAGACACCTTCGTCAAAGATGAATAGTATTATTCCGATCAACCCACAGAACATAACTCAGTTAATATTGTTCATATAAATTAACTACAAGTCTACAATCATTAGCTAATCAACACACGATGAGTACCATGCATGCATCTAACTTATTTTATTGAAAGATATACGTGCATCGAATTATTTACGGATAAAAATTTAAACTTTATAGAACTGAAGAATGAGTTTACAAACATGTTTAGATGCGAAACTTGATCAAATTGAGATGCATAAAAAGATTATGCATACGTTTAGACAAAAAAGCCCACGAGTTAGATGCGTAAAACCGATCACGTTCATATGCTTAGATGCATGTTGAATAACCTTGATAATTTGTTATGCTACCCAAGTTTAACAATGGATGCGTGCATCGATCATGCATCATAAATCAGTGAAAGAAGCTAGTTTGGATGCGAAATCAACAAGATGCATTTGTAACCATGTTAGTATTATTAGATGCATCTAAGTAGACCCATGCATCTAAATCAACCATAAAAGATATACGTATATGCATCGAATTATTTAGGAGTACAAATTTAAACTTTATACAACTTCTAATAAGAATGGGTTAAAGATGCTTAGATGCGAAAGTTGATCACAATCAGATGCATAAAACAAAATTATGCATATGTTTAGACGAAAAAACCCACGACTTTAGATGCGTAAAACCGATCATGTTCATATGCTTAGATGCATGTTGAATAATCTTGATAATTTGTTATACTACTCAAGTTTAACAATCAATGCGTACATCGATCATGCATCATAAACCAATGAAAGAAAGCTAGTTTAAATGCAAAATCAACAAGATGCATGATCAAGGTTTATAAAAACGTTATTTGTAACCATGAGCCATGGCGGTATTATTAGATGCACATCACTAAAAAGTAGGCATGGTGAGCCGGTTTTAAAAAATTAAATAAAAAGTCCAAATTTTCATAGTCTGATATTGGTGCATGTCAAATTCATGGACATTGATAAAATTTAAAACTAAAACTTTTGTGGTTGAAAGTTGGTTAACTGTTTTAATGAGAGAAGATAGGGATAAATTAGTTTTACGTTTTTACCCTCCAGCTTCTTATTAAATAAGGATAAGTTTATTGTTTATTACCAAAATGCTGTTATTTAATTTTATCCGTTGATACAAGATCTAATGGATGAAATTACTTCTTATCATTCTTATTTTAACTAATATTCTCACTGGATCCTTACTCTCACTCTCTCATCGTCTTTATAAAATATATATATAAATATATAATATAGGAAGTGAGTGTGTGTGTGTATGTGTCTACATATATAAATATATTATATTATATATATTATAGTATATATATATATATATATATATATATACATATGAATACTGATAAATGCTTAATTGTATATAATAAATACCCGGGATTTTGCCAAATAAAAGCCAAGAAAATGCCAAAAGAATAGAAAAATGTGTGCTTTTGTGATAAATGTGCAGCAAAGGATATAAAGGACAAAAAGAAGCAAAATCAGTCAAAAACCGACAAGAAACGGGAAAAGACAAAGTCAAGAGTGAAGAATGAAAGACAATCAAAGCCGGATCAGCCCGACACAGCAAGAAAGGAAGTCAAAGGCCAAAATAATAAAGCCAAGGACTAATAATGACAAGTGTTCAAAGTTTAGAGGCCTATTTGGAGTTTTGAAGTTCAAGGACTTAATTTGCCAATTGAAGAAAGTTGTTTTGTAAAGTGGAAAATGAAGATAAAAACCACAAGGACCAATGCTGTCAATATCGAAAGTGCTTTTACACTACATTTTGGACGATTAAAAGACAAGGACCAATTATGCATATACTTCAAACCTTTAAACAGAAAACGCGGTTTAAACTCCTCCCCAACAAACTTAACAAACTTTCCCGCCCTTTTTCGTTAACAATCCCAATCACCAAAAATCCCACCCCCGCTCCTCTATAACACTCAAATTCGTTCATAAACCTCCTCCACATCATATCAACCACGTGTCAACAATTAATTGGTTCGAACACCTCACATCTCTCATCAAACGGCTATAATTGGTTCGAAAGTGATCAAAGGCCAAGATTAATTGGAAGATTCGAGATTTCTACTCCTCTCCTCTTCTATTCTCTATAAATAGGAATGATAGGGCTCATTTTTTCAGTTGTTGTGTGTGTTTCAATTTTAAGCTTGTATTTTCTCTCAATTTTAAGCATTCTTTCGAAGTTATTTTCCAAATCTATCATTAAATCACTTGTACTCTCTTACTTTAAGCTTGTACTTCTTCATTTGAGTAATATCAATTCAGTTTACAAGTTTCTTTGAGTTTTGTTTTCAATTCTAAGTCGATTTCACTCATTAAGCTTTTAATAAGCTCATTTGAGCTTATTCCTGTTCATAAGCTCAAATTTAGTTAAAATCCTGTTTTTAGACATTCATTTACTCACTTTAATCATTTACATCAAAGTCATGATCACTTGAGGATTTTGTGTTCAATTTTGTAAGCTACAAGGAGTAATAAGCTTTTTAAAGCTTATTGAGCTTTAAGCTGAGGTCTAGAGGCAAGGTGCCACTTAGGTACAAGTTTATAAGCCACTCACTCTACAAGAGTGGCTTAAGTGTCTGAGACAACACAATTTCAGGTTTTACTTTCTCAATTTCAATTTAGCATTTATAGCTTATTACAAATTGCTTTTTCCTATGAATTCTAATGTCTATTCCTGTTTCATTTAGCTTAGTTAGGTTATAGATGTGTTAGTTTTAAGCTGTCTTAGTTAAAAACTCATCTAGATTTCATTCCTTCATTTCTGTCTTAGTAGTAGTATAAGCTAGTAGAGTAAGTAGCTTTTATTCACTAATAAGCTGTAGATCTTATAGTTCAAATAGCTTAAGTAGGTTAAATATAGTGTAAGTGGATAAAAAGTTTCAGCTGTTTTAGCTTTTAAATAGATTTTGAGTTCATTTAGTTTTGACAGCTTATCATAAAGGAGTGTTTGGATCTAGTTGTTTTTTACTTTTAAAGTCAATGTATACTTGTCAAAACCTTTTACACAGCTGAGGTATGCCATAATATCAAGAGATAAACAAGTTTTAAGACTTTGAATTCAAAATTTTAGAGTTTAAAAAGCTTGAGTTTACACCAGGACATTTTAGATAGTGAAGAATTGTTAGCATTAAGAGATTTATCACTTTCTAGTTTTCAAAATTGTTTGAAGTAGGTTTAGATACATAAATTTAGTAGGTCTTAAGAGTTTTTACTTTAGAAAATTTAGCTTGCACTATTGCATTTGTCAAATGCATCAGCAACAATTCACAACAGCAGAATAGAAGGGCTTATTTCCTTTTTGAATTTTTATTTCCATGTGAAATTTTTAAAATCCTTTTACTTAGGTTGATTCAAGGAAAGTAAAAGAGCTTATAGACAAAATTCTAGTTTCTAAAGTTTAGAAATAAGCTGTGAAGCTTATTAGAAAAAGCTTTAAAAACAGTTTAAGCTAAACTAGCACTTTTTCATTTCACTTTTCTTGTAATCTTTGTTAAAACTTAGCTTATTTTTCTATAGAATTCTCTAGTATACATCTTAGTCTACAAATAGCTTCTTTTATTCTTCATTTTCATCAAGAAATAAGCTAGTTATAAGCCAAAATCCAAATAGCTCTTTTACACCTTTGTTTCTGTAACAGTTTCAAAATAGCTTATTAAGTAGCTTATTTTGTTGATAAAAGTAGATATTGCTTTCATTAATGTTGTTTAGAATAAGCTAGTTAATAAGTTTGTAGTTTTGAGTTTTTGCTGAAAATTACTTTTTCAATAAGCAAAAATAAGCCAAGTCGCGAGGTCTATTTCGTACATTTTCCATAGTTCAGGGTTAATCGTTTTCAATATAGTGTAAATTTTAGAAAGTTCGCCCGCCTACCCTTTACTTTCCTTATTAACAGTTTCTACCCTGTCTTTTTAGTATAAATAAAATAGATTTAAATTTTAGAAATTAGTTTTATAAAATTAGGGTTTGTATTTTAATTGATCAAATTAGGGTACAATTAGGTTATAAAAATTAGGGCTTTTTGTGCTATTAAATTTCTGCACCTTTTTAGTATTCTAAAACCATTTTTTCTTATTTTTCTAGTTAAATTTGTATTTTCTAGGAATTAAAATAGATTTTAGAGAATTACTTTTTCTTAGAAAAATCATAAAAAATAGAAAAACAGTTGAAAATTTTTGATTCTTTTTGCAATAATTTTCTTTTTAAATCTAGTATTTTTGAAAAATAAAAACAAAATTTTAGTGATAATTTTTAGAAAAAGTTTATTTTTGATTAATTCATTAATCTTTGAAAATTCATAAAAAATTCAAAAATAGATAAAAAATTCCAATTCTTTTTCCTAAAATTTTCTTTTTAAATTTGTGATTTTTAGGTATAAAATTTGTTAAAAGTCGTGCCTTAGATTTTAAATTTCAGTTTTAGCTCGCGTTTTTACGTTTTGTGCATTTAAATTTCGAGCTAGTTAATTGTTTTTAATTCGTGCTATTATATTTTGTAGTGTAATCAATAATTCAAAAATCCTTTATCATTCTTAACTCGAATCCGAATATTCCAAATTCTCAATTCACGATTTCGTTGGGACACGACCCGAGTAGTACAATACTTCCCGGATAAAAATATACAAATTGTGTTTTCTTTAGTGAGATTTTTACCTTGTATTTCTCTTGATTGAGAAGTATTTTGGATAGAAATTTTCACGGGATTAATACTATAAGTATATAAATTTGCTTGTTGCTTTACTACACAACCAGTGGCTAAATTTGCAAAACAAAAAGTTAAAAGTGAATGGAAACCAACAGGACGGATCTTTAAAACTATAGGACTTAAATGGATTCCCACTAGTAAGATATTTAACTTGGTAGGAAAACTGTGCCCCCCTCCCTTCTTCTTCTTCTAATGACACGTCTGCCATAATAAACATTTGGATACTAGCTATCCATCTTAAACCATTCCAAAAAACAACAAAACAAATCGTGAAGTACTTGCGAGGTACGACGGACCTTTAAGTTTACAAACTATAAGGTGAGTTTAAGGAAAAGTGATAGCTACTCTCTAAGTAGTCATTGCGGCTCGCTAAGCTTTTCCGCTCACTTGTGCGTAATCTTGGAGACTTATCGTGAAGCTTGTAATAAACGGTTACCAAAATAGTTTTTCTTCTTAATAAATACTAAAAAATTTAATTTCCCAAAAGAATCTTCTCAATCTCAAATTCTTTAATTATTCACAGCCCCCCCCCCCCGAAAAGCTAAAAATATTCTCTTATTCCTCCTTTATTTTGTTTAATTCTCATTTTCTTTATCCTCTATAATGTTTAATTCTTATGGCGCCTAATCGTTCAAAATCCTTTTATGCAATCAAAGAATGTTCAACTTGTGGAAGTTGGTACACTAAAGAATGTTGCTCAATAGGAAATCTTAATGACCAGATCATTGTTCCGAGCCCGACTCTTCTCTGCATTGTGCGGTGTGTGGAACCCCGGTCGATGGTCTCCCCCCCCCCCCCCCACCGTTTGTCATGGATGTACCTCGTACTACGTATGATATTCGAAAAAAGATTTGTTTACATATTGTGTTGAGAATGAAATTTTACAAAATACTTTCAAGAATACTTCCCCAAGGTCCATCCATTGACAAGGCCATACGATTGTTAATGCTCCTCGAGAGCCAAGCGTTGTTGCCAAGAACCTCCGGTGTGAATATTTACAAAATCTCACAATCGACCTAATTGTTGTTATGAGTGCGGTGATTCATTAAATGGATTTTTTGTCAAAAATGCATTTGTGAATCTTGTGGAAAAGGTGCTCACTTCGGTTACAATTGTCCACCAAAAGATC
The DNA here is from genome assembly GCA_026074375.1 of Tanacetum coccineum. Lineage (NCBI taxonomy): Eukaryota > Viridiplantae > Streptophyta > Magnoliopsida > Asterales > Asteraceae > Tanacetum > Tanacetum coccineum. The sequence goes on along the minus strand of BQNB010134864.1, from coordinate 7,271 downwards.
CGATCATTTCTGAGCTGGAACCGTGCTACAATCGAAATTTTGATTATTCTCCACATGATTCACAAACTCTTCCACAACAATATCTTTGTTGTGAAAACTGTGGGGGTCCTCATGAGACTTACCAATGTCAGCCGATGAACCAAGAGTATTTTTATTCTCATTCTTCCGGCTTTGACCAATTTCAACCCCCGCAGTTTTCCGATGTTTATCAGACTCCTCCGGTAGCAAGTATGGAAATGCTACATGCTCAAACGGATCTTATAGAATCTATGCAAAACTTCTTGAAGAAGTATGATCACATACCTCATAATGAAAAGAGCATCAAGTTATTGCTTGCTGAGGAGAAATTTTTGAAGATCAAGCAAGTTGTGGAAGAAGAGCAAACTCAACCTGAGTATTTGCAAGAATTGTTGCAAAGTCTTCTTAAGGATTTACAAATCCTTAATGAAATTCAACCACTAAAGCAAGAAACTCCTAACCAAATCCAGAAAAGATCAAGAAGAGAAGAGTATTGCGGAACTGCTTGCTGAGGAGAGACTTCAAAAAGCTAATCAAGCCTTAAATGAAAGTCAATCTCCTCAAGAAATGAGTATCCCAAGATTTGGGAGATTCAGAAGCAGCAGTGTTTAGAAGAAATGAAAGAATGGATGAATGATTTAGGAATAAGAAAATTCGAAAGGGAGGAGATCGATATTGATTATAGAAGGAAATGTGAAGATAAGATTTATGAGCTTAAGGATAAATTCAATGGTCTAAGCATTGAAATTCGGAAAATCATACAAGAAGCAGAAGAGCTTAGAGAGTCTGAAGCTAGAGCTCGAATTCAGAAGATTATCATTGACGATGATGACGATGATTTGGGATTTTATGCGGTTCATCCGAATACGATACACACTCCCGTTTCGCAAAACGTAGAGCTATAAGGAATCACTCTTATTGGGAGGACGAGCTATTTAACACTACTCGGAACGGAGACGATTAGTGTTGAGACCCTTGTTTCAAACCCAAGTGAGTCCGAGGGTCTTTCCGACAATGAAAGCGAGTGTGATATGCCTGTTTGTGATGTATCTTCTCCGATTTTTACGGTTTTCTCTAATCCTCTTTTCGATTCTAACGACAACTTCTCTAGTGATGATGAGTCAGTATCCGAAGAGGAAATTCAAAAGGATGAATTTAATTCTTTCTCCAATCCTCTTTATGATATTGACGATGAAATCATTACAAATGAAAGTAATCTTCTTTCTAAAAAGGATTTAGACGAAATTATTCTAATTCCACCGGGAATTGATGAACCGTGCTTTAACGCCGAATCTGATCTTTTAGAATCTCTACTAAATCGTGATTCTCCGATTGATTCTACAAAGACCGACTCTATTTTTGATGAATTTTCTTTTCCTCGACTTCCGGAAGAACATAATTCTGAAAATGTTGATACAAGTATCGAGTCTCTCTCTTATTCTCCTATCCCCGTTGAGGATAGTAACTCTCTTATAGAGGAGATCGATTTATTTCTTACTTCCGATGACTCGATGCCACCGGGCATTGAGAGCGACGATTATGACTCGGAAGGGGATTTTCGTTTTCTTGAAGAATTGCTCATCAATGATTCTCTTCCCCTTCCCGAAAATGAGTCATATAACCTTGATAGTTTTGATAATCCGGAATCACCGGTTGTTAAGAGTTGTTTTGATTTTGAGCCCGTAGCGGCCGTGACGAATGATTTTGATGTGCTTAATAATGATGAATCTTTTGATTCGGGGGAAGGTGAAAATGTTGATTCTCTAAATGTTGAAGAGGAAGATTCCTTCACATTTACTATTCGATCTTTTCTACCATTGTCACCTATCCGAGTTATACCGCATTCTTACTCCGCGGGAGTGAAGGATTAAAGTTTACAACAGGAATTGTGATAATTTGCTTACAAGGAAGAGTTCTTTAACTCTTGATGTTTTTGACCCACTCCACCCACCCTTAATGGACTTTCATGTTACCAAAGCATTTTCTGGGTTCATATTTTCTCTCTTGAAAATCTTTTCTAAAAAGTTTTTTGAACCCGAGATCAAAAATGCTACGGTATATCTTTCAAGCTTAGTTTGGGGAGTTTCCACCTATTGAATTTCTTCACCCTTATATATTATCCACCATTAATGACCTAGTTTGGGAAAGAGTCAGCGAAGGGACTCTATAATAAACAAGCGCTTTCGTGGGAGGACTCATGCTTAGCTTTTATTTTCTTTTTTATCTTCTTATTTTCTTTGCTTCCCCTAAGGACATTCAATTCGGGGCGAGTTTGCTTGTAACCACATCGGTAACAAAAAAACTATGCGTTTTAGTAGGATGTTTTTGAGCTAACAATGAAAGAAGAGAGGAAGCTTGTTCTTTTTTGTTTCTTGTTGGTTGTTTGTGATTTTTGTCTAGGTTTTCCGGATTTTGGAAGATTCATGGTTCAAAATTGTGGAAGGACAAAGCAATGCCTACAATTTCCATTGATGGTCTCCAATCTTCTCTTCATAAAATGGGAAATCTCTTATCCTTGTCTTTATCGAACTAACATCTATTCTTTTGGCATGTCCTTAGAATTTTTGTTAAAGATTCATTTTGACCTTTATTTTTAAACTTTGAAGGACAAAGTTTCATTTTAGTTTGGGGAAATATCTTCGATATTGACTTGCATTTCACGCAACCTTGTTTGAACCTTTTTGAATTATCCTTTTTGAGAAAAAAGTGAAAATTTTTAAATTTTTGCTTACAAAAGAAGCTCAAAAGAAGCTTAGTTTGGGGAAAAACACCACTTTTTGGTAATCCGTTGGTGAGAAATAGGAGTTAATTTTGACTGACCGGTGAATATTTGCCTAGCTACGTTCTTTAACCTACCTTTTGTAGGGCCAAGCTTTCACAAATCCTATTGCTTTGGATTTTAAAATGTGAAGAACAAGAGATGATGTAGTTAAATATAAGTTTATTTGCTTAAGCAAGGTTTATTTGGAAAACCTAAAGCTTATATGAATGATTTGTGTCTTTTTACTCCCATAAGATCTTTTACCACCTAATCATACGTGCTCTTTTTAATTTAACTAAGTCAACCAATGTCTTTAGAAAAAGTCTTACATTTTGAAAAAGAATTCATTTAATATGTAAGTAAGATTTTTGGTTTCAAATTTATAAGTTGATTTTCTAAAGTGAAAATTTTCCATTCATCAAAAATATAATTATAAAAAGAATGCCAATGAAGCATTTCTAATGCAAACATTATTTTTCGTGTCCAATGAAGCATTCGCAAAATAGAATTAATAGAAGCTTATATGGAGTTTTAATCGTGGGTATCCTAGTTGAGAGAAAGGCTCGGATGGGGACGCAACTAAGGATTAAAACTATTGTACGTGGAATCATGGTTCGTAGGCATTCATCACCTAGGGAGCCGCGGCTAGGTGATGATTGCAACTAAGGGACTTTGGATTCTAGGCTTTGTAGGAAAAAGGTGTTGTCGCGATAACCCACAAACGTTAGCAGCGGAGTGGGGGTTCGAACTAAGAACACCAGTTGTTGATGCGATATCCTATTTGGGAGAAAGGCCTAAGTAGGGGTTCGAACTAAGAACAACATTCCTATTGCAAAAAAAAAAATTATAGTATATGGAAAATAAAAGAATGGTTAAAAATTTCATTTTCTCAAATCAATTTATAAGTTTTGTTTCCGAATCTCTTTTAACTTTGAGTCGAGGTTTATCTATGTTATTAATCATTTGAGCTCACAGGGCCTTTTTGTAAAGCTTAGATGAATTTCCAAACTATGAAAGATAAATTGATCTATGGTGAGTTAAAAAAGAGTGCACACATCTTAATCCTTAATGTTACTCCGGGGAGTGAATAGTTCACAAGTTGTAAGTATAAAAGCTTAACCATTTAGACTATTTGACAATGTCTTGGTTAATAGCTTTGTTTTGGCTAGTGAAAGTTCAAGAATGACGATTTTCCTCTTTTGTGCTCTATTAATCGAGTAGCCTATTTCAAGAGCCTAAAAGTTGCAAAAATTGCAATGATTGCATTAATTGTGTTTCAAGAGATTAAATGTTGAGAAAAAGTGAAAGTTGTTTAAAGGGGATTCATAAAGGTTGAAAAACAGGGCATTTTGGAATTGTTAGTTTACAAAGTGTACATTGATAAACCATTGCGTGAAGGACACGTACAATCTTTAGTTTGGGAATTTTGATAATTGCTTAATTGTATATTATAAATACCCCGGGATTTTTAGATCCAAATAAAAGCCAAGAAATGGCCAAATGATAGAAAAATGTGTGCTTTTGTGATAAATGTGCAGGAAAGGATGAATAGGACAAAAAGAAGCAAAAACAGTCAAAAACCGACAAGAAACGGGAAAAGACAAAGTCAAGAGTGAAGAATGAAAGAAATCAAAAGCCGGATCAGCCCGACACAGCAAGAAAGGAAGTCAAAGGCCAAAATAATAAAGCCAAGGACTAATAATGACAAGTGTTCAAAGTTTAGAGACCTATTTGGAGTTTTGAAGTTCAAGGACTTAATTTGCCAATTGAAGAAAGTTGTTTTTTGTGAAGTGGAAAAAGAAGAAATTCAACCACAAGGGCTGAAAATGCAATTTGTGAAACTTGTTTTATAACTACACTAAAACGGGGCAATCGCAGGGACCATTTGTGCCAATCCTTCAAAGTTTCAAACAGAATACGCGTTTTTTGAACTGCCCCTAACAGACTCAACAAACTTTCCCGCCTTTTTCCTCCCACAACCCAACTTCCCTGCAAACCATTCCCCCGCTCCTTTATAACACCCAACCTTGTTCTAAATCCACCTCCACATCATATCAACCACGTGTCATCTATTAATTGGATAGAACACCTCACAAAACTCATCCAACGGCCATAAATTTAAGAACAATGATCAATGGCTGAGATTGAATGGAAGATTCAAGAAACTCTCTCCTCTCCTCTTCTATTCTCTATAAATAGGATTGATAGGGCTCATTTTTTAGTTGTTGTTTTTGTTTTAATTTTCAGTTTGTATTTTCTTCAATTTTAAGCATTTCTTTCAAGTATTTTTCAAATTCAGTTTAAATCACTTGTACTCTCTTACTTTAAGCTTGTACTTCTTCATTTGAGTAATATCAATTCAGTTTACAAGTTTCTTTGAGTTTTGTTTTCAATTCTAAGTCGATTTCACTCATTAAGCTTTTAATAAGCTCATTTGAGCTTATTCCTGTTCATAAGCTCAAATTTAGTTAAAATCCTGTTTTTAGACATTCATTTACTCACTTTAATCATTTACATCAAAGTCATGATCACTTGAGGATTTTATGTTCAATTTTGTAAGCTACAAGGAGTAATAAGCTTTTTAAAGCTTATTGAGCTTTAAGCTGAGGTCTAGAGGCAAGGTGCCACTTAGGTACAAGTTTATAAGCCACTCACTCTACAAGAGTGGCTTAAGTGCTGAGACTCCAAAATTCTCAGGTTACATTTCTCATATTTCAATTTAGTTTAATTTTAGCTTTATCAATTGCTTATTTCTATTCAAATTTTGTTAATTCTCTTCAATTACATCTGTTTAGGTTTGACATTAAGCTGTTTAGAGTTTTCATTAAATGAAGTTTGTGTAAAATCACTTTATCCTTTAAAACTGTCATTGTTAGTAGTATAAGCCTAGTAGAGTAAGTAGCTTATTTTTCTTAATAAGCTATAGATTTTATAGCTCACATAGCTTTATTAGGTTATTCTAAGTAAAAGTGGATAAAAGGCTTAAGCTGTTTTAGTTGTTAAATAGATTTTAAGCTCAAATCTAGTTTAGACAGTTTCTAATAAGGAGTGTTTGGATTTAGCTTTCTTTGACCTTTAAAGTCAAAATATTCTTGTGAAAATCTTTTATACAGCTGAGATAAGACATAATATCAAAAGTTAAGTAGATTTTAAGAGTTAGATTGTTGAATTTCAAAGTTTAGAGTTTAAAAAGCTTGATTTTACACCAGGACAGTTTATTTGTGTAAGTGAGTTTAGAATTTAGTTTCTCACAGCTCTCTAATGATCAAGTTTTGTTAATATAGCATTAGATACATTTAGTTAATAGATTCAAAGAGTTTTCAGTTAAAATTTTAGCCTGCAAGTAGGAACTTTGCCAATTGCATCAGCAAACAGCAGTGTAAACTGCTGTTGCTTGTGAACTTTTAAGCATACTTTGAGCATTCATAAGTAGGTATTAGAATTTAGAATTTAGCATATTTTTAGAATTCCATTAGCTTATTACTTTTCATCATTTAGTTTTCAATTTTAAGCATTTTAACTAGCTTATTTTTCCTGTCAAAGGTAGCTTAATAGCATATTTGGATTTCAGCATTATTGCAATTTGAATTTTCATTTCTAGTTGATATATTGAAATACCTTTTATCTAGGTTAGTCATATATCACTAGCATAGCCTATTTCCAAAGTTTCAGCATTTAAGGTTCAGTAATAAGCTTTTTAGCTTATTTGAAAAAGCTCAAAAACAGTTTTAGTAAACCTTGCACTTTTAAATTTCAATTTTCTAGTTAAAATTGTTAATACTAGGGTAATTTTAGTTTAAATACTTTTAATACACATCTTAAGCTACATTAAGCTTCTTTTGCTTTTAAATTTCATCAAATAATAAGCTCATATTAAGCCAAAATCCAAATCACTAGTTAAACTTACACTTTCTGTAACAGAATCTTATTTGCTTATTTTTTAGCTTAACCTTTTGTCCAAAGTTAGAAGTGCTTTCATTAAAGTTGTTAGGAATAAGCTCTTTAAGAACTTTGTAGTTTTAAGTTTTTTCTGAATCTCACTTTTTGATAAGCCAAAAATAAGCCACAATCGCGGGGTCTATTTGGTACTTTTCTTAAAGTTCAGGGTCCCCCGTTTTCACTGCAGTGTAAATTCACAACAGTTATCCCGCCTACCCTGTTCTTTCCTTTATTACCATTTCTACCCTGTCTTTTATAAGAAACAAAATAGTTTTAATATTTTAGTTTTTAGTTTTATAAATTTAGGGTTTAGTTTTTAATTGGTCAAATTAAGTGTCAATTAGCTTTTATAAATTGGGGCTTTTTGTGCCTTTGCATTTCTGCATCCTTTTAGTGTTTTAAAATCATTTTTCTATATTTTTCTCAGTTAATTTTGTATTTTCTAGAAATTAAAATAGATTGAATAGATTTACTTTTTCTTAGAAAATTCATAAAAAATAGAAAAATAGTTGAAATTTTTTAATTCTTTTTGCATTAATTTTCATTTTAAATC
>BQNB010134863.1:0-16664 GCA_026074375.1 Tanacetum coccineum | reverse complement strand
TCTTGTATTTGATTGGCCAACATGACCTATCATGTTGAAACCAACTTTAGAGGATTCTAGTCCATTGGGAAAAAGATCCTTTCAAGTTTGTTTTTAACATGATAGTTAAAGTTGTATTCAATGTGAGGAGTGCATAAAAAGTGAGCCCCTAATTTTGATTAAAAGAAAAACATTTATCAATTTATCTTGTATTTGATTGGCCAACATGAAAGAATATTCTAGGCCTGAGAAACAAAGTTAAAAATCATATATGGCATGATATTGGGCACCGACACATCAATTTGGAAATGGCTTGATGAATGGTATGACAAATTCCCTGTCCCTACAGTTAAAAGTGGAAAGAAAGACAAGGTTATGTGTATGAATGTAAACGAACTCAACATTCAGTGAACATTTCATGAACCGTTCGGTGAAAAGTTCGTTTATTTATTAAACGAACGAACATGAATAACATTTTACATTCGTTTAGTCTAATGAACGAACATACAAAAGTCTTGTTTGTTCGTTTATGTTCATGAACGTCCGATTATTCGTTCGTTTATGATCATATATATGTTTATGTTTGTGTATAGTATCTTTTTATCATATAGTTATAAAATTGTTTTACTTAAACAAAACAACACTTATAAAACACAATATTGTGTATATTTTTGTAAATCATTTATGTTCGTTTAGTGTCTTAATTAACGAATATGAACAACCTTATTTCTTAATAAACGAACATGAACAAGAAAATTTGTTCGCTTAAGCAATCGTGTTCGTTTATTTGTTCGGTTAAAATTAAACGAACGAACATGAACAAGGCTCCGTTCGTGTGGTCGTCTGATTTGCTTACATGCCTAGTTATGTGGATGACAAATGAAGGCAAGAAGAAAGAGTTTTATAGCAGGAACGTGTGGAAGGATTTGTGTATAAAGGACATAAACTTCAACAAAAACTACAAACGAGAAAATTAACCTCTAATTAATCAATTTGTACCCACAATGCACAACTTAAAAGGCAAAACGTAACACCTCAATACCGACCAATAAACATTATTACAAGGCTATAACAACAACGATACACAATCCCGTCGTAAATGCGTACACTTTTCTATCAATGTAAAAGGAGGCATGAATAGCAATTATGAAACTAGTCCAATAAAGTTACGCAACAACGATACCCAATCTCGCGAGACATTTACGTGATTACCCACGCGATCACGGGCAACCGCAAGCTACTCAAATAAAAAACCGCACCAGACTCCAAGTCATGACCCATCTCAAAAACCACATCTCTCATCAACCACTTGAAGAGTAACAATATGATCATGACATTAACTTGTTTGTCAACACAAGTATCTCCAACTCTAATACAAACAGTCATTCGTGTTGTTGATCCATTTCTGTGGTTTAAAAAAGTGTCTGCTTGGATTAAGAGGATGATGCGACGGCTGCGGTTGAGTCTGAAGGAGATGTCTAAGCGGCGGATGGTGGTGGTCGTGGTGGTGGTGAGGTGGCGGTAGAGGAAGAAGAGTGAGGAGGTTATGGCGATGGTTGAGGTTGTGATTATCAGTAATGACGATGATGATTGTATAAGAGGCATTTTTTTGACATTATTGTTTGGTTTTTTGTTTTTTTTTAATAAATTGTCATGTTTGGGTTTTTCTAGGGACGACTCACGCTCCACTTGCTTTTTTTTGGTTGAAGACTTGAGGGTGCCAAGCTGTCGGTCATATGAAAGTACTCCCTCCGTCTTATTTTTATTGTAAGCGTTTTTTTTTGGGATGTTTTAATTTAATTGTTCACTACTAAAAATAGATAAAGATGTTTTATCAAGTTTACTATATTACCCTTGTTTGAAATTATAATTACAAACATTAAAGAAGACTTTAATTAATTAGCTAAGGGTAAAACTGTCATTCTGCCAAAAAGTAAGAAAGAGAAAGCAGTAATAAATGCACTTTTATTAAACTGTGTGTTTTTTGTCGGAGGACAATAATTTTGGAACGGAGAGAGTATATACTTGGAAGTAGGGGTGTTCACGGGGCGGTTCGGTTCGGTTAGTTGGAAGATTTAAATTATCCGTCGCGGGGCGGGTAATTAATTTTACTATCCGTCGCCGAACCGTACTAGGCGGGTAACCGGACATGCGGGTACCCGAAGTGAGCGGTTACCCGCGGTTCGGGTCACGGTTAACCGTTTTTGACGTTTAATAGAGTTTAACCGTATAAAAAATAACATAGTCTAGAACATAAAATGTATTTCTAGTAAAATTAAATGACGTTGAATTTAAAAGTCATATAAAACTTAAGTATTTCGTTACAATAATTGCATTCAAATATTCATATATAACGTATTAACAAAAAATATTACTCGACGTTATAGATTACGATCACATTAATCAATTTTCACACATAGATTTTTACAAATGTTTACTTTACGAGCGAAAAAGTCGTTATACAATAAAAGTATTGCAATAATCGGTTAATACTTGTACAATTATTTGAATATTAGTTAGAAAATAATCATGTATAATATGCACGGTTCGGTTCGGTTAACCGCGGATATCTAAAAGTAAAAACCGAAACCGAACCATTATAAGCGGGTTTTTTCGGTTTCGGTTTTTTTCGGTTTCGGTTTCTTCGGTTTCGGGTTTTTTCGGTTTCGGATTGAGCGGTTCGGCTCGGTTCATCGGTTTCACGGTTTTTTTGAACACCCCTACTTGGAAGTCGAGCTTTTTATTTCCATTTTTCTTTTCTTTTTCTAATTTGTCTATTTTAAACTTTATGTTATTCATGATTGTACCGTCTTAAATTGTTTCGTTTAATACTGGCCACAATTAGATTGATCACCGTTTGAAAACCGGATCAGATCGATTAAGACGGGACCGATCGAAAATCGATTTTGTCCAAAACATTGAACCGAAAACCGGACTGAAATGGTCAGTCTATGTCCGGATCGGTCCTGTCCGGTTCGGTCTTCGGTCCAGTTCGGTCCAGCAAAGCATAATTGTTGTTTTGTGTAAGACCGAACCAGACCGAAGACCGAATATAAGGAAAAAGATGGACCGATGACCGGATCAAAATATATTCAGTCCGGTCTGCGGTCTATTATGCTTAACCCTAGCCACATTTACTCGCTTCTCTATTTTTAACCAACATTACTACTAACATAGTGAACCAGCATCATCATCCAAACATACATCACTTGTAAACAAACTAGAAGGTATCCGCGCAAAGCAGCGGTTTCGAAGACATTAAAACTAAAAATTGATAAAAATATATAAAAATAAATGTTGAATTAAAGAGCACAAAATTTTAGAAAGTATAATGAAACTAAATTATAAAAAAAATCAATTTAAAAATAAAGGTTGTTTTTTAAGTTAAGAAGTGACATGTGTCACTTTAAAATGTGTTTCCCTAAAATGAGATAGATGGTAAAGATTGCATATAACAAAAAGTTGTTAGATGGATGTGTTTGTTGTTAAAAAGAGATATTTTCATAAAAAGAAAAGAAAAAAATCTAAATAGAATGTCATAAATGATTTGTAATGTAGTATAGACATAGATATACTCCACAAAATACTCATGCACACACAAAATGACAGAAAAAGAAGTTGATCGTTTGAACGACCGTCTTGTGCTAAAAAACAATCCCAAACATGTTACGAGGGATGTGTGCAATAAGATAGACGCGTTTGATGTTGTGCCACATAGGAGCAAGACGCGTTGAAGAGATATTATTACCTTCAATCTCAAGAAATTGATTTTTACATTCTAATTTTTATACATACATATCATAGTATAATTATAGTAAGCATCATACAACGAACGTATAATTACAAGGATTTTCATCCAGACGTTGCCACGGAGTTTCTATACAAATTGTATTGCACGTGTCGTAAGTGTTAGTTTCCAACCACGCGTTGTCGCGAGAGCATTGTGTCAATGCTAATAAAGTTTAATTCATAAGTAACATAGGTACCTGTTGTTCGGTGCGTGACTATTGCTTTTAACTTTCTAAACGTCTTTCGTTAATAAGGTAACATAAATTGCGCACCGACGAAACTTGCATGGAATGCTCTACTTCTATTACCTTTAAAAATGATTTATAACATGTACACATATGAAGTTCAATCAAACTATTTCACTCATCCAAATACTTGCAAGTGCTTTATTGCTTTTAGCTAAGAGCATCACGCGAACACTTTCAGAAAAAACAAATACACATCAAAAGAGAAATAAAAAAAGCGTATCAAATTAGCCAACAAACGGGAATCTTCAATAATTCTTTCTAATAGGTATAATGAAAATATTTAAGATACTTTAAAGATCATAAAATGCTATGTCTTTATAAAATAAAAAATTTAGTCAAGACAAACACAATTTGGGTAACTAAAAGATATTTAAAGAAATATCGTGTTGAGAGGCAATGAAAGTCGAATGAAATCCACGTTAACCAAAAGTTGCATGGCAGGCAAGACTGTAAATCCACAAAGGTACGGAAATACTCTATAAGCGTCCAGGGTCCTAGCTAAAGATTAAAGAAGCAAAAATGAATTCGGCCCAGATTCTAGTTCAATTTGGGGGTGAGTTGACTACATTTTTGGTCCTTGTGGTTTGTCGGGTATAACGGTTATAGTCCAATTGTATAAAATGTAACGGATCTCGTCCATTTTTGGTAAAATGTAACACTTTTGGTCCACTTTTGGTCCTTGTGGTTTGTCGGGTATAACGGGTTTAGTCCAAAAATGGACCAAAAGTGTTACAGGTCGACCAAAAATGGACGAGATCCGTTACGTTTTAAACTATTGGACTAAAACCGTTATATCCGACAAACCACAAGGACCAAAAATGTAGTTAACTCTCATATAAATTATATCTAGAAGGGCCTAAAGACAGAATGGCACAACGTCAAAATAGATAAAGTGTATTTCACTTTACTAAAAGCTAGTAACCCCTTGTAGATCCGCGCCGGCTTATCAGGTGGTCATCGTCACAGAGAAAAGCAAACGTGCGAGTTATAGACTTGGATTGTAACCCGATTCTAATTCTTTAAATCGAATTTTAATTCGTCACAGTAATTAGAAAAACGTGGCATTGTCATGTGAACAATCCTCAACTTTATAAAGCAAAATCAGACGAAAATATTTACTATTTGTTCTACCCCAACTAGTATATGCTCATTCCACAAAGTTAACATAACATACGCAGATACACTTGTCAAGAAGGATGCAACCCAGAGTAAGCGGTTACCGATTATCACTGGGCATTCTTGGATATTCAGATCACTGTCCTGTGCCCTCCAAAAGCCCAAATCTGTGCATAAAGATAAATGAAATTGTTTTAGAATCTCTAGGTTACTAACGTATTGCAATTCTGACGAGATGTAAGCTAATTTGATTCTATTAATGGCCAAAAGTCTAATATGTCCTTTAATTAAAACTAAAGAGGAAAACACTTATTGATGAACCACCATTTAAAATGGCAATGATCATAATAGATAACCAAGTAACTGTAGGTAGGAAACTCGCCAAAGGAAGCAAAGGTTGCAAGTTTCATGGGGTGGTGATAATGGTTGAAATTTTCATTGAGAAGCACAGGAAGAGAAAGAAAATCTTTTATTTGTTAGCATTACCATGATAGAAGTCAAAGTGAATATTAGCTTTAATTGGATCATGCAGTTCATATACAAGATATCTAATAACATGCTATTATTTATAGCATGTGATGCCAACCCGGCTCCCCTATGTACTTGTGTCTTACATACTACAAATTAGATATAATATGATGCTAGAAATTTTGGCTAACCTTGAGACTCGAATCCCAACTTCCTGTGCACAAGGCACTGCCATCAGCAGACAATCCCAGACAGCTCACACGAGCGTCATGCGAATTCTGGAGAGTTCCAAGATTTAGAACGACCTGTTTAAAAAAACAGCAAATAATTACTCAAACGAATTCATGTTCCACCATCAATACATAAACGATTGCATATAAGTATGTCATGAACTTCAAATGCAACAGTAAGGAGTCTTGAATCCAATCAGCATCTTGACTTGTGGGTCCCACGTATATAACGAATGCTATATATCAATTTAATCCATAATAATAAGATAATTACCTCAGCCAAAAGAGTGTCCCATACAAAACAATCACCATTGGAGTAGCTAGCAAAGAGCAGACGTCCTGATATAGAGAAAGCAATTGAAGTCACACTAGGACTAGGGGTGTCGCTATCGCCTTGCTGTGGAGGGTACACTTGGAGCTGGTGTCCAGTTCTAATGTCAAAAAGTCTGCAGGTTCCGTCTTCTGATCCAGTTCCAAACCTATTTCCATCCGGGAAGAACTTGACAGAATTTACATCCCCTTCATGACCATGAAATGTTCTTACCGCTCGACTTGCAACACGTGTGTCCCAAAGACGGGCAGTTTTATCACATGAGCCAGAAACAAACATTCTTGAGTCGGAGCCATTGATCGACACACTGAAACAACAAACAGCATATACAATGAAGATCTTCTAACCTTTTACAAGTTAACCCAGAAAGCGAGAAAGGCCAAGAATACAGCACATAGATAAACAGCGGAAGTCCAGTATTTCAAGAAACTAATTGACTGGCACCAGCATTTGCATAGTTGAAACTCAGTCAGTTCTGTACTTCTGTTAAACCTCCGCTATATATTATGTAGTAAAATTTTACTATGTATATATTAGTTATTGGGTATTTGTACGAGTATTTTTGATAGCGTAATCAAACTGGGATTAGGCAAATACTGGGTATTTCCATAACTTAGATCATTCTGATAATCTGATCTATAAAGAGGGGTTAAATAATGTTATGGGGTCAAGTTTAATTATGATTAAGACATTGCAAAATCGAGAAATCAAATGGGCATCTCTGAAGAGCTGCTTACCTGTTGAAAGTCGATCAATTTACAGTACTATTTCGCTTTTATCACAACATTGTTGCTCGGTCTGACCAAGTTCATAGAGGCTAGAGCAACCAAACTAGTAATTAGGTTGTTCACAGTTTATTTAGACATTAATACCTATGTGCGACTGTGCGTACTCGAAGGCAGAAGGTAAAACGGATGCCACAAACCACAAGAAACAGTTGATATTCAGGCCTTGTCTACTCCCCTCTCCCAAAAGCCACGATGAAACTGGTGTGAAATTACGATCTTCTAATATTTTGGAAAGATTGCTGTTGGCATTACTTGTTATAGAGAAGGGTTTCATGATTCATCTGGCTTAAATTACCAGATTTCCCTGATAAGGTTTGTATTGTATAATGAATTGAGGAGCTGCCTCACAATGCAATATCAGTCCGATATTCCAAATCTATTTTCTACACAACTACATATATAAATTCTATTCTATAATCAGGAATAAAAAATAAAAACAATGTCGTTAATAGCAAATCAGTTGTTGCAGAATAAGCTCAAAAGATAGGTTTGGATCAACGAAATACCTTAGAACATCTGCCGTATGCCCCGACTGAAACTCTCCTCCAAACACGGATGACCTCAATCCTGTAGTTATATCCCATAACACGCATGTCTGATCACCGGAACCAGTTATTAAGCGAGTATCATCATCTGGCACGTACTGACAGCAGGACACATAACCCTTGTGTCCGCTAAGCATTCTGGAAACTGGTAAATTACCATCCTTGTCAAGTGGTGTGCTAAGATTAAATATAGAGCATACACTATCAAGGCCACCACATGCAACTGATTGTCCGCTTGGAGAAAAGGCACATGTCATAACCCAGGCACATGGAAGTTTAATGGCATGGGTTTTCTGACTTGTGAGGGCATTCCAAACTATCAACCTTCCATCTTGGGATGCACTAACTATACGGTTCTTTTCAGGAGTCCAATCTAGTGAATATACCTGGAATTTATTAGATGTTAAATTAGCATAGGCAGATATAAGAAATAATCATATTGTAAGACCTACTTATAGCAATAAAGAAGATGGTCGAAATTTTGTGCTTAGGTAGAAGACAGATATATACAATATTAAACTAATGAGCAACAAAGCACCCATAACCCGCTCTGGCAGGATTGGGTATTGTTGTTGAAACTAATGAGCAACATAGCAACTCGTAACTTGATTGCTAGTTCTTGATATTTCACAGATGCCAATGTAACAACTTAGATGCCAATGTAACAACTTTTAAATGATATAAAGCATTAAGACCATACACATCATGTAGCTACAAATGTGGGATTGGAAAAGAAAGTAACAGAGCACAAGAAAATTAGCATTTAAGTTTTATACTGGAATACTATAGATTCAAGTGTTAACATAGTGGCAAATTGATTAGACATGCAACACAATAAGTAGTCAGAGACGGTTCTTGTGCACCGAATAAATAATCTAGGGGGTGTATGGTACGTAGGTAAGGGAACCAAGAAATGGGAATGAAAGAGAGATGTTTGGTCAAAAACTTATACAAGTAGGGTCAAAAACTTATACAAAAGGCGACTCAAATCAATCAAATTAGAATACACCATCAGCTGTAGATGCATAAATCCGGACTAGTTAAAATGCTTTACATAGACTCTTTATCGTAATGTTAGATGGATGTTCCAGTTGAACGGGATTTGTAGGATTGTATATCCTGCTTCTTTTTGGACCCGATATCCTTACACGTGAAATTGGCAAAGCAAGCACAAATGTTGGCATGATGCATAATTGTTCATTAATTAATCTCGTATGCATCATTTATTTTTTTTACATTGGGTTTTTTTTGTTTTTTCAGTTTGATGATTGTTGAAATTTGGTTTATGACTTTAAAATTTTAGTCAAATACTAGCATTTGTTCATCCAAATAATTCCAAAACTGATTATTAGAAAAAGGGTAAAATAGTCATTGTTTGACATTAAGTTGGTTATTTAATGAATAAAAGAAACGCCAATTACTTAGAGGAATCTTAATCTCGACATTTCACATGTTTGTATTAAGAAACTATATACAAACAGGAAATAAAAGAAACACCCCCTTAGATGCCAATGTAACAACTTTTAAATGATATAAAGCATTAAGACCATACACATCATGTAGCTACAAATGTGGGATTGGAAAAGAAAGTAACAGAGCACAAGAAAATTAGCATTATAAAAAGGTTTTTATATGAAAATACTAAAATTTCAAGTTTACATATTGCAAAATTGATTAGACATTCTTATAAACATTAAGACCATACACATCATGTAGCTACAAATGTGGGATTGGAAAAGAAAGTAACAGAGCACAAGAAAATTAGCATTTAAGTTTTATACTGGAATACTATAGATTCAAGTGTTACATATTGGCAAATTGATTAGACATGCAACACAATAAGTAGTCAGAGACGGTTCTTGTGCACCGAATAAATAATCTAGGGGGTGTATGGTACGTAGGTATTTTTTTTATTTTTTTTGGGTAAAATATGGTACGTAGGTAAGGGAACCAAGAAATGGGAATGAAAGAGAGATGTTTGGTATGAGATCAGAATATGGGTATTGAAAAAATGCAATTCATCAAAAACTACCTTATAGCTTGGGTTTAGACTATCCATTTCTGTCTTCTGCTTATTCCCTCTATATCTGTTGTAATATTTTTATTTACTTGTTTTATTTTTATAGAAATATATATATATGTGTGTGTGTGTGTGTGTGTGTGTGTTTTTGTAACTCCTCCACAATGACGCCTTTTTTGAATATTTTGTCACATTTATTAATATATATTATAAATCATTTTCACATAGCTGACCCGAGTCACAAGTCAACTCATACGAGTCAGATTACCCTTATACGAGGTGACGCGGTCATTAACTCATAAATGACCTTGACTTACTAGTTATATATCGATTCTGTCTAGTTGACTCGTGATTCTTAAAGAGTCAGAAAGCAAGCAAACTATTAGTGTACAAAATAAAAAAGAAAAAGAGAAGTCTAAATTTCTTCTATATCAAGCAATTACGTTCCTTGTTCACCAATCACCATCAATCCCCACCCCTGTTCTCCTACTTTAGGGAACACATACTTTGAACGATGATCCTATAACTAGAAGTGTGTTCTTAAAGAAACCATAATGACTAACATAAATAACCTATGAAACCCTAATGATGATTTTCACCTTTTCGTTTCCCTTTCCACTGAAATGCGATTCTTGAGTTCTAATTTGTTTTAATTCCTTATAATGATTGTGTCTCGTGCTATATCAAGCAATTACGTTCCTTGTTCACCAATCACCATCAATCCCCACCCCTGTTCTCCTACTTTAGGGAACACATACTTTGAACGATGATCCTATAATAGAAGTGTGTTCTTAAAGAAACCATAATGACTAACATAAATAACCTAAGAAACCCTAATGATGATTTTCACCTTTTCGTTTCCCTTTCCACTGAAATTCGATTCTTGAGTTCTAATTTGTTTTAATTCCTTATAATGATTGTGTCTCATGCTAGTATATCTTTGATTTACTTGCGTGAACATTAATTTTATTTGGTTACTAATTCAGGTTACTTAGGGATTCAATTTTTTTTGATTTAGGGATCTTTCAATCGCTTGTTTGGATTTCTTTGTATCGGATCTTCATTGTTTCCATTATTCTGAGATGATAGTCGGTTTGTATGTGTTCGTGTGCTATATATCCATTCCTTAGTCCATTCTAAGGGATCTCGATCTGAGATTAACGTGGATCTCAAGGTTTTTATGTCGTTATTGGTTTTCAATCGTTTAAGGTTTTTTTAGGGTTTCGGTTTTATTGTCTTTTTAATAATCGTTTAGGGTTTTATTTTCATTGTTTGTTTCTGCTATGGAGCATCATAAGGGTAATGTGCATAGTACGAATTCGAGTGATGCTACTAGGGTGAACCTAGTTGAATCTGGTGTTACGCGTGATGGTAATCCAAAGGTGAGTAATTCTCCTCCTTTGGTTTCTCCTTCTACTACTATTAACGTGCCCCGAGAACTCAACAGTATTGATGTTGCTGTTGCTGCCACTTTTGGAGTTCCATTAACAACTGTAGGCGACTTGCACAAGTTAATAAATGATATTGAAGCTGGTAAACATGATGAGTTATTATCTGAGATGACTAATGATGATCGTATGGAAACCTTGGATGCATTAGGTACTTTATGTAACTCAATTCAGGCTGATAATAATAATGTTGATGTGATCCCTTATAAGGTTTCGCATGTAGATGATCCAATTAATCTTAATGTTGATGAATCCACAATACCTAGTGCTCCTATTGTTCAGTCTGTGAACATCAATTCCAAGTCAACATCCTATGCTGGAGTTGCGGGTGCAAGTGCAAAGGACCTACCAAAAGTTAATTCCAACTTCCGTACCTTGGTGGCTGATCCCGTTTTTGATGGTGTTAACATCTCTATTCCTTGTAAAGTTGTCGAAAAGGTTAATACTCGCTTTGAACACACTCTATATGGCTACTTTATTGGAAAGAGAATGGCGTTTCCGGTTGTTGAATACTATGTTAGGAACAACTGGGCGAAACATGGGCTGAAAAGGATTATGATGAATTCCAAAGGCTTCTTTTTCTTTAAATTCGATTGTCGGGCTGGTTTAGAGGCTGTTCTGGAGGGTGGTCCTTGGATGATACGTAAATCTCCGATCATTCTCAAGAAATGGTCGATGGATACTAGATTGCTCAAAGAAGAATTGACTCGCATTCCGATATGGGTTAAATTGCATGATGTGCCTATTCAAGTTTTTGAAGAGGACGGTATTAGTCTAATTGCTACGTTTATTGGCAAACCTGTTATGCTTGATTCATTCACAAGCTCCATGTGTAATGAATCGTGCGGTAGGAGTAGTTTTGCTCGGTGCTTAATTGAGGTCAATTCAGAGGCTGACCTCGTGGATGTTGTTACTATTGGTATTCCTTCTCTTTCTGGGGATGGTTTCACTAAAGAAACCATCCGTGTTGAGTATGAATAGAGGCCGCCTAGATGTGATATGTGTAAGATTTTTGGTCATGTTCATGACCATTGCCCTAAAAAGGTGGTGAGTCCTCCATATTGGTACTTACTTCAATTTTGTATACTTCAACTCTATGCTTTGAGAAACTAATGATGGTTTCCCAAAAGGTGTGTAAAAAGAAAGAGAGGAAATGTAAGGTCCGTCGGTTAAACAAAATGTTAGATATGAGCCTAAAGCGACTACAAGTGCACCAAATAAGGGAGTTACTAATATGGGTTATACATCTCAATTGTCATCTATGTTGAAGACGACTGATAATTCTTCTAAGAAAGATAATCTCTCCATGTCTAATTCTTTTTATGCCTTAAATGATAAAGAAGATGAAGAAGATGTTAAAAATGTGTATGATGAATCGGCTAACTTAATTCAAAACACAAAAGCTGGTGAAAGTTCATCTTTCACGGCTGCTGCTGGTTAGCTTGTTCAATTGAGTCATGTGTTCTAGTTGCAAGTAGTTGTCTCTAGAGTTGTAAGAGTTTATGGCGTGTCATAAGCTCTAGTTTTAGGTGTTTATCAAGTTATTTAGCTTGAGGTAAATGTGGTACTTCAGCCACATTCCATTTGTACTTAACTTTTTTCGGTTTTAATATACTTTACCGGGGTAACCCTTTACCAAAAAAAAAAAACCATAATGACTAAAAGAGGTTGTGATTAAACAAACGGTTGGAGGGATATTTGCTGATTAGGAAAGTTTTTAAACTAATGTCACTCATGACTCACCCGTTTATCCGTGCCTAATCCCAAATTCCAATTTAGTTACCTCTAAGTAATACATTAGTTGATTAAATGTTATTTACCTTAATTTTAAATTTAATCTTCATTTAGTCAGCACTCATAAATTCCTTTAAGCATCTAGGTAGTACCATTTAATTTGGAATATTATAATCTATAAGATATGTTGCTGCTCATTAGTGTCTTCTTTCAAATCACGACTCTTACAAGATAAGTCGAGCTGTGAGTTAGCAACTATGCATTTTAAGATAGCATCATATGCATATTTCTCTCTCACTGTGCTAGCCTACACTTTATAACTTTCGTTTTCAGTCAACAATTAAGTTCAAGAAAAGATGATTGTTTTCTATCTTGTCTGGCTGTATCACATATATTTTTTTCGTAATTTCTTTATTTTGTGTATCCGTTGTGATTCTACACAAATTTGATTCTTTTTTTCAAAAAAAAATCCTGGTTCAATAGATGATAGTTTAAAAGTATGATAAAACCTCTCTAGCCTTTCTTGGAGCCATTTTTCTAATAAAATCTCTCTAGCCTTTTAAAAAAAAGTACGATAAACAATTAAAACTCGTAACTCGATGATGATACTTGCTTAATAACCTATGAGTAGAAGAAACCAATGAGTAGCAACACATCTTATAATAACTACTACTTTAAAGTGAAGGGTACAAGTTTATAGAGGTCAAGTTCCTATGTAAGATTAATTTACAAGAGTAAGTAAATAACATATAATAAACTAATAAGAATATATGGTATTTGTTATCTACATTTATAAATTTGGAATTTGGCATTAGACGTGGGTAAGTGGGTGGGTGACACTAATGTGAAAATATTAACTCCCCAATCAACTATTAACCCCCCAATTGTTTCTTTTATAACACCCTCTCATCGTCTTGAGGTGTCTTCAAGATAACACTCAGAGGGACAAGATCATCATTCGGATTTTTGTTCTCAAGAGCAGTATAAAAACAGGGCAAGGGTTGATGGCGAAGTCGTCAACCGGCAACAAACACAATTACTTAATCTTATTCTTCAAATTCTTTTATGAAAGTACACGAAAAGTTTGTCCGGTTCTCTGACTTGTAAGAGACGGTAAATGACTCTTAAGAGTCAAGGTCTTCTGCAAGTCAAAGTGCGAGTTACCTATTTTCTAGGGTAATCTGACGTGACTCGTAAGAGTTTGACAGCTATAATTAAGGGTAAAAATGAAAATTTAGCATAGGTTTATACTCAAAGGTAACAAACCAAACAAAATTTTCTGAGAATGATTAATACAATTCATACACCAAAAATAGTTTTCAATTAATCATACATTCATACCCAATCCCATGCCATTATAGTGTCAAACCAATACCCATAGTGATTCCTAACTACAAATGAAATGCTACCTTAGATGCTACCGGTGACGTAGCTAAGCTAGCGGAGGCCCTGTGCAAAAACTTATGTGATAATTGAATATGACGATTAAAGATTTGTTATACTAGTTGTTGAAATAAAAACCATAGTATTTTAATGATCTAGCTTCAAATTTAACAAATATTTACAACATATAATTATATTACGTTAACAATTTTTGTTCAAAGTGAAATTTGAGGCCGCGATTATATAACGGAATGTAAATTTTGAGACCCCTAAGTATGTGAGGCCCTGTGCGGTTGCACACCTCGCACACCCTCGGATGCTACATATATAGATGTTGTATTGTTTTTTTTTTGGGTAAAGGGTTACCCCGGTATAGATGTTGTATTGTTGATTACACCAAATTTGGAATTTTGACGTCAAAAGTTGAATCACTTGATTTCTTAAACCGACTCATTTAAGTTTATAGCATAGGTTATACATAATAGTTAAGCAATTTTATGCCGTAATTTGGTGTGCATTGTTTGAGGTGGAAATGACATGAAAAATTACTAAGGGGGTGTCTGTTATGTGGGTGTAGGTTTGATGGAATGGATTAATACCCACACTTACTTGTTTGGTATTATGATCCTTATGGAAAGGAAGGGTTTTAACCTCAATCTCTCTCACACACACTTCTTTTCTCTCTAACAGCCCACTCATTTAATGTTTTATTATCCGATTCCTATTTTGTATTTCTTCGAGTAATATTTGTTATCACACAGTCAAGTGGCCTTGTATTGTTTACTGCATTAAACTATTACGGAGTATATAAAAATTACAATTCATATACTTCTCATAATCCATCGAACAGCATGTTCTTTTTCAAACCATCTTATATCGCTCTTTCATACTTTTCTTTCAAACCTATCACCAATCCTAAACCCATTTACAGACCAAAGTCACCAAACAACACCTATGCATTATAAACATGGCATTACCTACTTTAACAAATCTCAATAATATGAAGAGCATATTTGAATAACCTCGAGTTGCATCACACTTTAGTCAATGGTCTCCACTCTCCACATAAAAGCAACAAGGAGAACTAATTTTGGGATTAAGCACACTATGAAAGATCTCTTAGATGCACACATCCTAAAGGTTATACTTTTTAGGTGATCAACAATAGCTAAGCATTGCGGCCATCAGCGTAAAACCTACTGCCCTTTAACGACATCAACATAAAACCTACAACCCCATAACCCAAATGCAAGCACAATTAACGACTAACAAAACCCCCAAAGGTCTCAAACTAAAACAAATGTTAATTCTAAAACTGCCTAACAAGAATCCATTCCCATCAAGCCTCATGTCATAACATCCAAAACTATTCACATCGCTATTTAATAGAAAAATGTGGCGTTCCCAAGAAAGCACGCACTAGCGCGCCGCTAAGTTAGTCTCTCTTTTTTTTGGTAATCATGGTTTCCAACTGTTTGGCCGACTAATTCACGCGGTTTGAACTCGCCACCACACAGGCTCAAACCAGGTAAAGCCCTCCATATTCAAGAGGTTGGCGTGACTACTTCCGGATTATTTGCACCTAGCATGAATTGAACTTGAGACCTCACACATTTGAGTGAAGATAGTCACAAGCCTTTTGCCACCGAGCACCCCACCCGCTAAGTTAGTCTTAACATTGTCTTCCACATATTTTCGTTTGGGGCAAGACGCGTTGGCAGTTATCAAAGTTTTGCAAGCACATAATTAAACAATAACACCATATATTAAACCGCCAAAACAATCCTAATCATAAAACCTAATCACTGGCACTCTTAACAAACTAATCTTCAACTAACCAAATCCTTAACTAACACATTTTTATCGCGAAGCTGATACACAAATTACTACCTTGCCAGTATGGCCTTGCAAAATCCGACAACAAACGAGATCCGTGGGTCCGAACGCAACCGGTTTCTTCCCTTGACCTTTCGCATAATTCGCGACTGTAACAAAAACAGCACAATCAGATTAACCTAACAGATCTAACCACATTTTAAACTAGATAAATAAAATATACCGTCAGTATCGAGAAGCTGAAGACGTCTAGCTTGTAGCTTCTCCTTTAATGAATTTAGCGTTTCAGTTGCAGCTATGTGTCGTTCTTTAAGCTCTGCAACTGACATCTTGTTGTATTGGATTTAAATTCTTTTAAATTGAGGAAGGATTGATGTTTGTGTGCATTTGTGAGTATTTAAAAAACATATAGTTTTGAATTAATTGATTTGTGTGATTATTTAGAAATTAGGTTTTTTTTTAATAAAAAAAAGGGGGGTGTGAATAGAAATGGGATTAGCTTGAAAAGATGAAAGAAAGACGAGTTGCTAATTGACTTGAGCCGCCGGGAGGGACCTACTTAGTTGTGATGACGTCAATATAGAGTGGGTGGGGGAGGTGTCACACTTTTTTAGGAAACTTTGGATTTGTGCTAATCAAATTTCAGTATGCTGCGTTCTAGAGTTTTAAACTAAAAAAAAATAAAAAAAAATAAAGGTAAAGAAAAAAAAAAGTTATTCTTTCCGTTCTAAAATTATTATCCTCTGACA
>BQNB010134862.1:0-17493 GCA_026074375.1 Tanacetum coccineum | reverse complement strand
GTTTAATTAGCCTCGCGGATTCTGATCCTTGTTGTGTGCTTGTGTTTATTGGTATATAAACGGGGGTGAGAAGAAGCGAGTCAAATACATAAGATATAATTGTTGTAAAGTAGTTGTAACTAAGTGTTGAATCTAAATGGTACTAAAATCAAGCTTAAAACATGTCTAAAATCACAAAACCTCAAACCTTCTATTTTGGTCTGAATTTCTTAACAGCCATTTTATGTTTTATAAAGATAGTACATCTCATGAGGATTCCAAAATGATAAGAAACTCGAAAAACGGATTAATAACGAAGAAGATACACTAGTTACGAGTTTACAACGCTAAATACTTTATAAAACAAATTTTATAAAAAGTACTATTCATCACAGAAACTTATACTTTATAAACATCAATAATATGATAAAACTTTCAATTACGAGAACGTGTTCGAAAGAATCGCTAAAAACGGAGCTATAACGAATAAGATACGACAAAAACGGGTTTTACGTTAATTAAAAATATAAAACGATATTTTATATTGTTTTGAACAGTAAAACACTATTCATCACAGAATCTCAAAAATCTAAAAATGTTGATTTTATGAATCAACTAGTTCGTTAATCGAAAGCATCTTATATTAGTTTTATTGTGGGCGTAAGAAACGCGAGAAAGGGCTGGCGTTAAAACACAAAGTTATGTCATTTTTACTAAAGGCGGTAAATTATATAACGTTTGAACTTTATAATTACGATTTCACTTAAACAAATAGATGGTGTTATTGCTATATAGATTAATATTGTTATTAGTTATCGAAGTGCTATAATTACTAGGGAATTTCATATGAGCGCTTTTCGGCTGGCGTATTTGACGAGTTGTTGGATTTACTGATTTAAAGTGTCCTAACTACTCGTACGTCCATGTCATGACCTCTTTAACATTATGTTAGCACCGAACGATAGTACGTTTATAAACTATATAGGATTATTATACCTGTTGTTTTAGACAACAGTATTGAATACTGATTCGACCTTTATTAACTTAGGTTGCAATTATAGGGCGTTAGCGTGAGCGTTTTTACTTGGGGTATTTTGTTTTCAGTTTACTCACCATGCGTGAGTTCATAGCCCCATATTTTTCATCTGCGCCCATTAATTTTCAAGTTTTTGGGGTGAAGAAACATATGCAATGTTTTACAAATTGACGCAAGTGTACATTTTTATTATGATTACGTTTGACTAAGTAGCGATGACCCCACTATGCCCATGACATCAATGAAATGCCGTTCAATTCTGGTCTCTCGTGAGCGCGAATGATTGTAGATAGATCTATTTGGGATTGACCTCCCCGTTCGGGTGACTAGCTATCACTGGAAACGAACGTATATCATGTCGGATACTGGATGTTACGGGTTGAACATCATCACGGGCAATGTAGGCAATATTTATATATTGTATTCAATTATGTCGAGCTTCGGTGTCATGAGCTTAGGCAAACGTAATTGCATTTTGTGATGTCTGCATCTGTTGCATTATCACTGGGAAAGTCTTGCGGTCCTGCATATACATTTACATAAACCTATGAAATTCACCAACTTTATGTTGACGTTTTTAAATGCAATGTTTTTCAGGAGGTCATTAAGCACGAGGTGCGAAGGATACATTGGTGGTTATATTTTGAAGTCATGCATTAAAGATTTAGTCGCATTACATTTTGTATATCTGTTATGGGCTGGAAATCTTTGTAATAATAACAAGTAAACAAGTAAAGCTTCGGGCTTTTGTAACACATACTTTATTAAATCCAATGTATCTGTTTTAAACGACTTTTTGGTCGTTCTTATATTATCTTGTGTTATTGATCTGAGAAGTAACACGCCCCAGACCCTTATTTCGCTGCGACCCTATTTGGGGGTGTTACATAAATCAACTCAAATGTTGTGGAAATTGCTAACCTTTGAACAATGCGACGACTTATTCCATCAAAATATGCACCATTCATATCGATAAGTTCATAATCATATTTATTACAAAACAAAGCAACCTTTTGCATAAGTGGTTCCCAACCTACATTCCGCATGTCTTGTAATCTATCCTTAGAAGTCTCACTTAATGCATTGCATTAACAATTTGTTGGTCTTTCTTTTGTAATGTTTTATTTAAACCATTCGTTTCCCCTAAGATGTCAACCATCAAGTGTAGACAAAATACAAAATACGTCCGGGGGCGTTACTTCATAATATAACAGCACAAGATACAAGAGAACGACCTCTAAATGTGTCGTTTGAAAAGGAATCTCGTTGATTTTCTTGAAATTGATATAACATTTGTCCCATAATTGCATCATAATGAAAAGCTTGAAAACAATACAACGAGATTTGATCATTTGTATGTAAGTAGAAATCCATAAATGAAATCTTGTCAATTTAGACTCCCATGCACATCAAGTAAGCCAAGCATCTAATTCACCTGAGAAAAACATGCTTAAAAGTGTCAACATAAAGTTGGTGAGTTCATAGATTTTTGTAATTGTAAATGTTGAAATCAAAAGATTTATAAAGTACGACCATTTCAATCCTTATAATAGTCGCAAAAATGTAAGTGCAAATGTAGAACCGAAAGAGTATAATGTCTACTGCTTCACCACAATATCATGAAAAGTGTTTAGTAATCAGTAATGTTCAACAAAGTAGTGTGGACCACAAGATTTCCAAAATGTATGTGACTACTATAACAGATACAGTATCACATAAAATGTATCTACTGTTGCGCTAAGCTCATGACACCGAAGCTAATTTATATGGCATATAATATGCCAAGTGTATTCTGCCCTACCGGTTTCTGACCAAGACACCCTATGAGATTGACATGATATATATCCGTTTATCGGGAGCTCCGTAGGTAGTGAGTGCTACTCACCCAGATAGGGATAATTAGTCCCAATAGATCTATTTATAACATTTACGCTTACTTAACCAGTACAGTCGGTCAAGCAATTAACGGTTCATGATAGTTTCGGGCAAGAGAGTGGTCTAATCGCTACTTAGGCAACACGTAAACATGAGATGGTAACTAAAAACACTTGTGTCCAATAAAGAAATAACCATTGTATTCATAAACAGTTTTAAATACTTAAATCCATAAGTAGAAAGGGTGTGATATAAATCAAGTAACCGAGTTTGTAATGAGTATGTAAACAATTTTGTAAATGTATATGTAACCAAGTTATGAAATCAAGTATGCAATCAAGTATGTAAAAGAGATTGTAAATGAATGTGTAAACAAATTGTAACGAGCCTGTATTCTCCCCTGAGATTTGTAAAGTAATTGTAAAACAAGTGAAAGAGGGTCTATAAACTCACCTCGATGTTGTAAAATGATTGGCAGGAATGCACATATTAAGCACAACACAACCGGAAACCGGAACAGCTCGACCAAGAAGTTGCGGCTTATCTTAATGGCTATGACCCACTAGCCTAGGGTAGTGTATTTGGGTTTTTCGATGGATGGTTACATCAACGCGACACATTGATAAAAGATTTAGATTTCAAGTTGTAATAGTTTGGTGGTTGGTTAAATAAAATAAACCGAAAGTAAACACAAAGTATGTAAATAATGTTTGTAAAGCTTTTACAAAAGTTATGATTTTAACTTCTAGTCGGGAATTTAGAAAATAATATTTTATAAATTAGTATTTTGTTTCCTTGACAGTTTTAGCTACAATAGTTATCTCATTTGTAAAAGTATAGTTTTCGTTTATTCACCGGGTTACCGTTATCGTATAATTACGAATTAATAAGCTTAAAGACTATATAACTTCGTCCTTTTATCGGGTTTCTAAAATAATAGAAATTATAGTGGAATTTACTAAGTGTAGAAATTTATATAAATTTTGACATGATCTATTCGTTTATACAACGTTTCCCATTTTTACAAAACTCAACGTTTTTTACTTTTCAATCAATCTGTGTTGCAAAATACCCGAGTTTCAATATATGTCTAAACTAAATCAACAAGTGACAAAGTAAGTAAAACCAAACACGCCCTTAAGATTATAAAACACAAAAACGAAAATAGTATATAACACATTTATTTAACCATTAACCACCATTTAATCCGGTTTTTATATTTTACCAAAAGTTGCAATATATTTATAAGGCAATTTTTATAAATCAAGCACGCCATAAAGGCTGTTTCGCATCAAACCAAACATGTGAGAACCCGTATTTTCGGGTAAATATTTTATTCGTTAATCCTATATATATATATATATATATATATATATATATATATCTCATTTTCAAATAAAGTAATATTTCTACTTTTACTTTTACCGTGTTGGTAAATTTAGCGTTTATTACTTTATCGATTTTGGTGAAAATCGTCGGATTTAGGCAAAAAGTGCTATGCATTAAAAATTTAACCGTTTTGAACAAATGAGAAATCAACGACTCCGTAATTGGGCCTCGAGTGTCAAGACTATTTTTATTTATTGATAAATTGTCTTCTTATAGTTTACATGTGCAACCGAGTTAAAATTTGCGTTTTTAGGAAAAGTGTCTTTAGGGCCCGATACTTATGGGTTTTATTAGTTAGGAAGAGATGAGCCAAAAAGCCCACCCCTCCCTTTTCTTTTCTTGCTGCCGAACCAAAACAAACACCCATTTATATTATTTATACTCTTTTTATAAAAATCCATAAAAACACACACAATAGCAAAATTCGGTGTTTTCTTTCTCCCTCTTCTTTTGTTCGACAGCCCTAAGAGAAAAACCACCATTCCACCTTCAAATCTCCAACAAATCCCTTCCTTCTTATCCCAAATTACATATAAATTAAACCTTAATCATCCTCCATCAATAAAAATCATCATGCATGGAGCTCATGGGTTTTTGATTTCTTGAAGATTTGAGTTTTTAGGGTTCCACTTGATTGAAGGCTACAAGATTATTAAGGGTTTGATAATAAGTGGTTACAACAAGGATTGGAGTAGAAAAAGGTTAGGGTTTTCTTTGGTTTACTCTTGGTGGATTCGGCAGCCTACACAACCCCTCCTAGGGTTTGTGTTTGATCATTTAAACCATCCCATTGTAAGTTAAAATTATTTTTCTTAAACCCCTTTTTATTGTTTTGATTTCCTAGTAAATGCATGCTCTTGATTTTGATTCTATGAACATGCATGAATTTTTATGGTCAATCTTGAATAAGGATGATATGGATTAGTAGATATGTTACCTTGTTATAATTTGGCCTTGTGATGGATTAATTGAGGATTTGGAAGTGTTTCGGATTGAAATGGAATTGTAAATTGTGGACTGTTACAGATCAGTAGGAAAACAAAATGTCATTAAAGGAGTGAAAGTGTAACATTCGTTTATAATAATAGGTTCGGACTCGTTTAAGCACTCTAACGGTGATTTTAAAACACGAAAACTTGCGGCTTGCGTTCCAAATAATTTTTTCATGAAATGTAGGTACTTTACTTGGACTAGTTTTTCATTATGTTTTTATAACATTTATAAAAATGTTTATTTTTATTTGTATAGCCATGGGTATCACGGGACGCTTTGTCGAAAAATAAAACTTTAATTTAAATATTCACATTTTAAGACAACGTTTTTGAATAAAATGATCAATAATTTATTAAATATTTTATTAAATAAATTATGATAATTAAATATAAATTTAATTATTCTTGTGCCGGTACACGTTGTGTGCGGTGTTCAAAATTTTGCGAGGGTATTTTAGTCACTTTCTGCTTGGTTTCAGGTATCGGGTAAAACTAAAAAGTTGTCCGGAATGTCGTATTATGACAATCGCTAGTATACCCCATAATTAATCACTCATTTTGGCGGGTCGTTTTTTAATAATCAACTTAGGAATAAAATCTACTTCTCCTCGTTTTGCAAGTCAAATAAGTGTTAAAATTAAAAAGAAATTGTAAATATGAGTATTATGTAATAAATAAATATGATTTTATATTTAAACAATGTTTTGAAAAATTACCGTGTTTAGCGATATAACCGTTTTTTTATGTGACAATTTAAGGTCAAAAGACAATGAGTCAGTGGACTCGAAAAGTCAAAAGAGTAAAATAAGTCATTTTAAATTCCAAAATTGCCGGTTGTACATTTATATACACAAGGATAGTTTAAAAAAGCCACTTGTGAAAATCCTTAAAATGAAATAAACCCAAAAAAGGGGTGTGGGATTGAAGGAATACATTTTTTTAGGGAAAGTCTTGGTCAAGGACTTTGTAAGCTCTTAAGTGTAATTGAGAAAAAAGTTTGTACAACTTAAGTTGCTAGTTTGTGAGCTCTTGGTCCCCTAGGGAACACCTTAGCAGCAAAATATGGGGGAGGGAGGGCTGAGTACTAGATGTTTGATACTTATAAAATTATTCTAGCAAGTTACAAGTTTATAAGTGGTAACATTTTAGTATATAAATGTAAAACTTGTTATGGGTAGGTTCTATTGATTTATCTTTATTGTACCATTATGACCAACAATGTTAACATGGTTGAAGTTTTATAAAAACTTTTGAGTATTGGTATATAAAATGGGTATTGAAGCGTAGGAAAATTGTTGGATGGTTCCTGGGAAGATGTCTACGTACTTTATCGGCGAACGTAAACATTTAAATAACCAATAAAAATAACATGTACAAAGTTTAATAATTATCCTCTAAATAATTATCTAACACTTGCTTGTCGTAAACTTTTATTTGTTTGGTGCCCGTTTACGTTAAATGTTGATTTTTAGTATACGCGATTTAGCTAAACGTTTAAAATTAAAAGCAAACGCGTACGAGACTAAAAATAAATAGTGGATTAAATGACGTCGTAAAATGACATGAAAATACGGATTGTTACAGTCTCCTCCGGTTAAAAGAATTTCATCCCGAAATTCAGGTTGAGTTGCCTACCGGAGCGGTGTAAATGAAGATGTGTGGGTATATATATATATATATATATATATATATATATATATATATATATATTATATATATATTATACATACTTATGGATACTATACTATGAACGTAATTCCAATGGTTAATGAACAGTAACCCCAACGGTTATATCCTTATTTCTTATATACCAAAACTGTTTATCCTCTATTTCTCCATACAACACTTAATATTTCACTTAAATTTTTCTCTTATCCAATACTCAAAAATATTGCATATCATTACACTCTTGGGCGGAGGCTAGAGCTGCGATAGAACTCGGGCATTTATCTTTCCTATGCCCATACGAAGAAGAATTTTAGTATCTGGCCTTTATTCTAGCGATTCTCGTACCTATCATCGTCCTTGCTATTGGTGTGGATCTATTTTGGAAGGAATATATATTATTGTTAGGGGAGAGTTGTAATAAAACTTGTATTCCCTTTTTGTTCTTATGTAACCTTATTTCTAAAGTAATAAACGGATGTTGTGGCAATAAATCTATTTGTTATTTTAATTTATGTCCTTCGATAATTTCGTTACCATGCCTAGTAACTCGTTTGCATTCCCTTTTAAATTGCTTTAACTTGAGCGTTCAAGATTTGTGGCGTTGGTTTAATATTTATTGTTGCGACCAAGGCTCAGCTTCTAGTGGGCTTATTCGTTCCCTTTAGCTTACCGTGTCGGTTAAATTTTTTTTAGGGTGATAACGAATTTATACCTATGGTGGTGTCGTAACTACTAAGTTCTATGGTATTACGAAGACGTTGATTGAAAATGCGTGTATTGGTATATGATCTTTATGGCGAGTAAACTTGTTAGTGGATCGTCCTAGGGTGACTAGGGATGCGTCTTGACTTTTGGACATAGGATTTTTGTATAAAATGATGTCGACTTTATATAGTACGGTGGTGTAAGAGTTTACTTAGTTATTATGATTATTAGTTTGGTTCCTCGTGATAAATAGATTTTATGAATACGCACCCAAAAACTTGATATAAATAGAAAATTATTTCTTGATGAGAAATTTTAAGGTGACTACTCTCAGCACATGGCTTGGTCCTTCCTGATGTTTACTTAGGTCTGATCAGGCATGTATAATTGTGGTACTACTGATGCAATACTCATTTTCGTCAAAATTGTGTTTATAATTTATTATAATTGTAGGGGGTGATTTGAAAAAAAATATAGAGAGATTAAGTAGAATTGGACGTTTTCATAATGCGTTAGATTTGATCGATGCTTGAAATCATTTCAGTACAACGAAATATAAGAGAAAATACAACGAGAAACTCTAAGGAGATAAAGTTAGATAGTTCCAACTTTAGATCACAAGACAAAGCGAGATCAACTTTCTCTTTTTAAGCTTCGATCTCATCTTCAATGTTCGTAGGTTCTTGATTGGTTTCTCCTACTCCTAAAGGATACCACCCATTCCAGGTGCTTCAGTACCTTCAGCTTGAGTTTTCATGGTTTCGGTTTTCAATTTCGGGCAATCACTCTTGTAGTGCCCTTGATTCCTACATTCATAGCAAGTGAGGTTTCTTTGATTGTTAGTAGCAGCAAGACTCCTACAGTCTCGAGTCAAGTGGCTAACTCTCTTGCAGTTTGCTCACTTTACAGTGCACTAGCCATTATGATGAAACTTGCACTTGTTGCACAATGGAAGTTTCCCGCATACTCCCTTCCTTTACCAGATCCCAGCGATATAGCTATAGCATCCCTTGCTTCTGGGGTGGTTGTTGTTGAGCTTTGATTGTTGTTATCAAGTTTCCTCTTATTATCAACTTGACGTTCAGCAAAGGTGTCTGATCTTCTTGTCATTAGTTCAGTAGCAAATTCAATTGCATCTCTTCGTGGTATTTGGATTAGATGCCATCACACTTTTGTGAAATCAGTTGGGCAAATCACCAACATAACTTCTCGATCTTATGACTCTTCAGGAACATCTAGCACACATCAATGCCGTTCTTGAAACCGTTTGTTATTGCTTACACTTCGGACCCTTAACTACAGGTTTCCACATTTCAAACTTAAGATTCTTATCTCTGTCCCTTAGGCTTTTTAGGGTACTTGTCGGTCATCATCTTTTTAGGTTTGTCTAGGTCATTGCATACGCAACATCGTGACCAACAGTCCTAACGTGGGCGTTCCACCATGTTAGAGCACTTCCAAGAAGAGTACAAGTGGCAAACTTGATTTGGTTTTCCACAATGCAGTTGCTTATATGGAACACAGTTTCCATTCTTCAATAATGAGTCAACTCGACAATCCTTCTAGTACCTTTAAAATATAGGGGTTGCATTTCTTGAAATTGGGTAAGTGCAATTCACGAGAAAGAGGAGTTGTCTCCTTACACCCATTCTCGAATTTATGGTGTCATTGCCATTCATGCTTTCTGACAGCTGTCACGTGCTACCAATGCACAAGAACGCCTTGGTCGATCATGCCTTAAAGCTGGGCGTTGGTGACGGTGTGGTGGTTGGTGGTTGTTGTGGCTGGTGATGCCCTTCTAGTTCTTTTTTTTGGTGCAATTTTCTTCAAAATCACAAGAAAAAAATATAATACACGTCAGATTTTATAAAATTATAAACACGACATGACTGCTATAACAAGCAAAATTAAACTTATTATAAAGTATAATTATAAGACCTGTTAGTAACTATACGTTACTTATAATATTAACACGGCATATTATTCATGTAAGCATCTTGTATGGCCAACTAATGCAACAAATAGTGTATGTATGTCCCCGTGTAAAATAAAAACTTGTTTTTATTGTATGATGCAATGTTTGATAACGGTTATAGTCAGGTGGTAAAAACATTTGACCTGGTTCTTCTATACCTTGGCTATTTGATACCTATATGTTACACTCCAAATTGGGGTCGCAAGCAGATATTGTTCGAGAGCGTGTACTTCATATTACAACAACACAAGTATGAGGAGAACGACTTTAAAGAGTCGTTTGAAAAAGTTAATCTCGTTGATTTAGCAAAATATGAATTTGTTATAACGTTGGATCCCAAGTTTGCATAAATAATGTTATGATCTGAAATGAACAAACGAGATTTGGTTTTTAGAAATCCATGAAAAGTAGTCTTGTAAATTTTTGACTACCAATGCACATCAAGTAAGCCAAGCATCTAATTCACTTGAGAAAAACATGCTTAAAAGTGTCAACATAAAGTTGGTGAGTTTATAGGTCTTTGTAAGTATAAACGTTGAACCAAACTTTTGTAAAGTATGTATGACTATTTTAATCCTTGTATGTTCCCCAAAATGTATGTATGAAAGTTAGAAATCAAAGAGTTGTAAAGTATGCATGACCATTTCAATCCCCAAATAGTCACAAAAAGTTATGTGTAGTTGGACCACCATTGTTCAAAGTATGTTTTGCCACATTATTCAAGGCAACGTAAATATTCAAGTGTGTATAAAACAATGATTACGATTACTCTAAGTTCATGAAACTGATGCGTAGACTCATATGTATGCCACTTTATTCAAGGAACCATAAGTGTTCATGTTCGTGTAAATGTTGTGCTCCAACATGCTATAACGTTCGTCTCCAGTGTTAGCTAATCACCCGAATGAGGCTGTCACACCCGAATAGATCTATATTATAACATTCGCGCTTACCCTCCAAGTAATTCACAGTTCAATCCACTTAAACTACATCCTAATAATTTGGGGTAACAAGTAAAGTAAATGTCCTTGTTTTCAAAAATAAGCGAAACAACAATGTATTTTTCATCCAAAATAAGTAATTGAGGTATGATAGATCCAGTTTGTAAAAATGAATTGTAAATGCACATGTATAAATTCAAATCATACTAATGAATTTGGTAAAAAGCTTGTTCTCACCCCAAAGTTGTAATAGTATATGTAAAATAAGTAAAAGTGTGGCTATAAACCTCAACATCGAACTTTTTTTTCTTTCCTTTATGTGTGAATAACACAAGTATGTCAGAAACAATGCGTCACGAATGCCCGAAGCAACCTTATTAATTATAGGTCGTATGAGTACTAAGTACTTTGAATAACTAACGCCATATATAATTATATATAGATACATCACCATCTAATTGTATTTGTGAAATAACATTTATAAAGTAAAAACGTTTATAAATATCACTTTTAGTGAACATGGCGTAACTTTCCCGTTTTAAGCCCGTTTTGTACGTTTCTTTCGTTCACGCTTTCGTATTAGAAAGATATATCAAAATATTATATTTTCATATTTTGAGTCCTCTGGTGAACAATACTTTTTACTGTTCATGGACTTTTATAAAATTAATCGTCGTAAACTCGTAAATGTCGTATCTTATTCGTTTTAACTTCGATTTTAGCGATTCTTTCGAGTACGTCTTCGTAATTAAAAGTTCTATATAATTATGATGTTTTCCAAAATAAAATACCTGATGTGAACAGTAAATTTTATAAAATTATTTTTATAAAAGTATTTATTATCGTAAACTTGCAAAATTCATAACTCCTTCGTTATTGATCCAAAAATTATGATTCTTAATGTTTTGGAGTTCTAAATATATGTACTATCTGAGAAAAATATCCAAACTTTTATATAATAAGTGGATCTTAATAAGTTTTTATAAAATTTCTTTTATAAAACACTTTTTATAACTAAATCTTGCAAATTACGTATCTCCTTCGTTATAGCTCGGTTTTTTTTTGTGTCCTTACATATTAGAATCCTCATGAGATGTATTATTTTATAAAATCTAAAATATATTGCCTTAGTTTTAGAATTTTATAACAGAACCCTGTGTTATTCTTGTTAAAATGGGTTTTAACTTGATTTTTGAACTTTTTAGGTTAGTTACTTGTTAAAGTCCTCTACCACCCTATATCACATGTATTATAGACTTAGGGTTTTAGTCATGATTTGTCCAAATATTGTCCAAGATAACAAAGATCAACAAGTCCTTATACCACTTTTACTTATAAACTCATTAAGTAACTTTTTAAACCACTAATTTATATATATACTTTTTATACATAAACCAACACTTGTACAATACTTATATTTTCATTCTAATATGATATTAACAACTATATAACATATGTAAAAGTATACCAAATGATTAATCAAGTGTTAAAATTACATTTTACAACGTTAATAGGTTTCTTAGATTGGTTGATTCACTATATAAACATTATATACACATAAAATCATGAATGTAAAGAGATTAAAATTTTTAGATAACCTTAATATGATGTAGGATGATGAACAATATGATCTAAACCCTTGTTTAGCAAACAAACCCTAGCTTCCAAGTCTATGAAAACCATACTAACCTTAAATCCATATGCAAAACCCTAATCCTTAACCTTTCTTGCTTATCCTTGTAAACACTAAACCAAGCTTCAAACCTTTTGGTATACTTTTGTATGGTTGTTTAGAACACTTGTATATGTGGTATTTATTAATTTTTGTATGGTAATTGTTTGAGGTGTTTGAGTTGTGCCGTGACTGTGCAAGGTAGGACACAAAAGAGGTAGTTTGATGTGATTTCACCAAAAAATGGAAGTGTGTGTGATATGTATATAGTTACATGCATTTTATACACAAGACTAGTAAAAGACCATTTTGTTGGAAAGTCCTTAAGACAAGATGAGGACTTCTAGGGAAAGTCTTGGTCAAGACTTTGAAAGTCCTTAAAGTTTAATGGAAAAAGGTTTATACAAACTTAAGTTGTTAGTTTGTGTGCTCTTGGTCCCCTAGGGATCACTTTAGCACCGGTAATTTGGGGGAGGGGAGTACTAGTTTGTTTTTGATACTTTATAAAATAATCTAGCCTAAGTTACAAGTTATAAAGTTGGTAACTTTAGCATAAAATGTATAACTATAGTAATACTGTGTAGGTTCTAGGTGATGGTATTTTATGTACATTTGACCAACAATGTTTAAACATTGGTTGAAGTTTTATAAAAACTCCTTGAGTATTATTGGGGGGGGGGGGGGGGGAGTAGTGGGTATAAAAATGGGCTATTAGTTGAAGCGTTAAAAAGTTTGGTGGTTCGGGGAATTAAATGCTTAATGTACTTTATCAAGCGAAACTTGTAAACACTTTATGTTACCAATAAAAAATTAACATGTACAATGTTTAATACTTATCTCTAATATAATTATCTAACACTGCTTGACAATAAACTTTTATTTGTTTGGTGCCCGTTTACGTTAAATGTTGATTGTAGTTGTACGCGATTTAGCTAAACGTTTTAAAATTAAAGCAAACGTGTACGAGGATCTATACTATAAATAGTGGAATAAATGAACTGTCGTTAAAAATACCTTAAAAAATTATGGATTGTTGCATGAAACAAGCACCTCGGGTATGGTATGACGTTCTTTCAAAGTTCTTGATTAATAGCGGTTTCCAAAAAGGTTCAAATCCGATTACTACTCTTTTCATTAAAAAAGGATGGGTGTAAACATATAATGCTAATTCGAATATTCGTTGGTGACATTATATTTGCTCAACGATCTAAAATATTGCATGATGATTTTTCAGAATTATGTAAAATTTTTGAAATAAGTATGATGGGAGAAATGAAATTCTTTCTCGGGCTTCAAGTAAATCAATTTTCAAATGGGATTTTTATAAATCAATCCAAGTACATTCTTGATATTTTGAAACGACCTGGAATGGAAAATTGTGATACGGTTCCACTCCCATGGTTTGAACAAGCTAATCAACTTGATTTAGTTGGAAAACCAGTTGATCATACTGATTTATCATAGTATGATTGGAATCGTGATGTACCTTACTTATCGTGTAGGCCAGATATAATTTTGCAACATGTATGTGTGCTATTGATATTAGGCAAAAACCCAAATGAAACATCATGTATCATCCGTTAAAAAGGATCTTTCGGATATTCAAAGGGGACTATTAATTTAGGCTTTTGTATCTGAAAGATTCAGACTTTGAACTTTCTACCATTCGACGCAGACCATGCAGGATGTCACTTAGATCGAAAAAGTACATCTGGCAGTGTTCAATTTTTAGGTGACAAATTAGTGTGTTGGTCGTCTAAGAAGCAGAATTACGTGTCTATTTCTACAACTGAATCTGAATATGTTGCTGTTTCTAGCTGCTATGCTCAAGTTTTGTGGATGCGAACTCAATTGACTGATTATGGCTTCTTCTACGAAAAAGTACCAATTTACTGTGATTCAAAGAGTGCTATTGCAATCTCGTGCAATCTGGTATAACACACTCGAACAAAACACATTGACATGAGGTATCATTTTATAAAGGATCATGTTGAAAAAGGAACAATATAGCTATATTTCGTTGGTACTAAATTTCAACTTACGGATTTATTCACGAAATCTCTGCCTGAAGCTTGATTTAAGTTTTTAGTCGAGAAGTTGGGTATGATGAATCGTGAGACATAAATTCTACTCTGAACTATTTTTGTTAATAAATTTTAGAAAATACAAAAAGATTTTATTTTATCAAATTTTAGAAAAATACGAAAAGATTTTCTTTTATAAAAAACTTTAAAAAAAGAAAAAAAGATTTTCTTTTATATAAATTTTAAAAAAATACAAAAAGATTTTCTTTTATTAAAATTTCAAAAAGACAAAAAGATTTGTATGAGAAAACCACAAAAAAAGATTTATGGTTTTTTATAATGGCTTTCGTGTAACTCAGTACGAAACGAACTTAAAAACTAATGGATTTCGTAATAAATTTAGTAGAAACACGAGCTTAAACTAATGACTTGAGTTCTTGTCGGGTACATAACCCGTGCTTTAATGAAAAGAAAATGTTTGTTTCAAAGCATTTATCTTTGAAAAAGAAAAGAAGTCTTCTTTGACATAAGTCATTGACAAATATTTTTCAAAATCTTTATGTGGTACTTAAAAGATAAAATCAATTTGTTTTAAATGTCAATGATCTCAAGTTGACGAGTTACAATCGATTCGAATTTTAAAATGTGGTACTTTCAAGATAAAATCAATTTTAAAGAGGTCTTCAAATTGATGTATTTTTGTGTTAAAAGTGTCTAAAGAAATAAAGGACTCAAAAGTGCAAAGAGGAACTCCCTTATAAATGTTTTAACAAAGATATGGTATTTTTTGAGGGGGAGTGTCCGTATATGTTGTTGAAAATTTTTTAGAAAGAAACAAAAATGGAAAATTATTTTACATTTCACCTTCACATATCCGTATTTTTGCGTTTTTAGCTTCATGTTAAAAAAGTTTCTTGGTATATGTTTCAGGAGGGAGTGTTGTCTTATAATGATTGAAAACTTTTAGAATATCAAAATTTTTTTCTTCATATGATGTTTGTGAGTATTGGATGAAAAAAACAGGCAAAGAAGATTTGTGAGAAAAATAATAGAAAGAGTGAAATGAGAAAATCGTTTTATTCTTGAAAAATGAAAGTATTATGTCATGTGTTTCTAAATCAATAAGAACAACACATGAAAGGAAGAAAAAGAGAAAAAGTATGCAAGAAAAGAATTGCCACCGAAACAAAAACAGACAAAGGTGATGTTCTACATTTTATTGATATTATCAGAATCCTCAGGATACGATTTCAGATTTTCATCATGGTTTTCACAGACATTT
The DNA here is from genome assembly GCA_026074375.1 of Tanacetum coccineum. Taxonomy (NCBI): domain Eukaryota; kingdom Viridiplantae; phylum Streptophyta; class Magnoliopsida; order Asterales; family Asteraceae; genus Tanacetum; species Tanacetum coccineum. The sequence continues at coordinate 1,955 of BQNB010134862.1, read as the reverse complement.
TTCTAAAGGAATTATCTTGGAGTATGATGATTGTGTGCACTAGCGTGATTTTGTTACTCCCAAAATTCTCCTATGATCTTCTGAACCGGAAATTGATTCTACCCCAGAGTCTTTCTTCTAATGTTATGGAAAGTTAAAGTCTAGGTGTTGGAGTTTGAGGTGTAAATCAACATGTTTTCGAATGCGAAAAAAGGACTTAAGTGATAAATCTTTAATGATAATCAAATGACACAAAAATGATATAGTTGTACAAAAAGTGACAAGAATATGATGAAGAGAGATATAAATGATAGCAAAATAAAAGGTTGGATTGAAAAGTGAGAGGCTTATAAGAAAAGATGAAGGGTGTTTTCCTACACTATGATAGTGAAACTGGGTCAACTCATAATCTTCGGATTCATTCGTTGATTTATGGTATTGAAATAGACTTCATGGGACCCAGGAGGCAAAGAATGCACAACCCTCCGAGCCACTAGTACTTCTCATACTTCTCAAAAAGTATTTGTTTCATTCTCACAGAGATTAAACGCATAATCTATCGACTTCTCATTCCGAGAATGTTGGTATTGAATAAAGGACATTCTGCTCCAGTCCTTGCTTACTAAAAGTGCACAAGAGTCTAGAGCCAATTTGATATTCAATGAAATATCTTTAGGACACAAAAGTACATTTGTATTAAACATCAATGATACAAAAGGTATAATGATATATGTCTTTATGACATTGCATGTCTATGTGACATTGCCGGAACATTCTGGAGTGATACTATAAAATAGTATTCACAATGATCGAATGGAAATCCTACCAGTGCTAACGTCATGCCAACGCTGAACGTAGGTCACTATTTGAAAATGATTGCTTAATGATTCAAATAAGTGTTAACTAGTAATCTATGTGATCTAGTGGTTATGTGTTTCCCAGGGTAACATAACACTAAGTTCACGAGATCAATGCTTCTTTGGATTTATGGTAATATTTCCACATCATTATCACCGAGATATTGATTTGATCATACTTTTCAAAATATTTCATCGGGAATTTTCAAAGCATGATCTTGTGATTTATGAACTTCATGGTTAATGTGGAAGATGGTTTTTACTCTGATAATTTTCAACTCATCTTCTACAACATTCAACGACAATAACATCTCTACCTTTCACAAGCATAACATCTGCAACGAATCTTATAACAATAAAAGTTACCTTTCAACCTTCACGAGAATGATCGCAATCAAGTTTGTTGGTTTAAGGAAGCTTATGGTTATTTTAGGGGAGTATGTTTGTTTATAAAGAGGAGAATGTTTGATTCTTAGAGAGAAAAGAAATGATTTTGATTTCAATTTCATGGACTTCAAAGGATATTCTTCACTCGGGGCTTATTTTGGAAGCTTATATGATTATGATGCTCATGATGGATCATAATCATCATGAGGGGGAGAAAATATAAGCTTAGTAGTGGCCAAATACGAGAGAGAAAAAGATATAAGTATATTTGGGGAGAAAATGCAAGGTCAATTCAAGTATATGAAAGGGAAGAATATATAAGCAAGAATATATGGGACAAATAAAGACAATGGGAAAAACGAAATTGAAGTTTAAAGAAATCATTGTGTTATAAGTAGTTTGATCGAGAAGATATGTTTTATCTTCATGATTGGTGAGGATTAAAAGAAATGAGAGAAAGCAAAAACAGAATGAGAAAATGTATATATTCTTGGTGGGGATTAAAAGAAAAGAGAGAAAGCAAAAATAGAATGAGAGATATTTTGTTATGTAAAAATATATACAGAATGAGAGATATTTTAACTGGTACTTATACCAGTTAAAATCGAGGTTCCTAGTGAACTTCCAAAGGTTAGTTTGGTAAAACAAGTTTTCAAAAACTAAAAAATCATCTTGCCAAATTTGACAAGGTGGTGAAAGAAAGAACTACACATTCGGCAATAACCGATGGTA
>BQNB010134861.1:0-18248 GCA_026074375.1 Tanacetum coccineum | reverse complement strand
CAAACTTGAAAATATAAAATATTATAAAACTTCATTTTATTAAAACCCGACACATTTATCGTTATTAATCATAAATCGATGCATTATTTCGTTATATATTTAACGTAATTTATCATCAACTAACTTTTAAAGAAACTTAAAATCTTATCGTATCACGTTACTAGGGAATTTCATATGAAGGGTTTCACTTAAATTTTCGTTTTGACGAGTTTGCTGGGTTTACGATTTAAAGTGCCCTGGCTCCTTAAACGATACTACATGGCCTCTAGATTATGATAACCCGAACAGTGATACACAATATCCATAAATTAATAACTCGAATATCATGAAACTATTCAAAGTTTTGACAATCAAACTAAGACTTGACATATTACTTCAGTTTGCGTGACGAAGCCGTTACTTTCACTAGATATCCTTTTGCCATCAATCAGATTTCTCTATACTATTAAGGTGAGTTCATAGCCTCGTATTTTAACTCTTTTAAATGTTTTATAAACCCGCGAGGGGGATACATGCTACACTTGATGCCATGCGCTTAGACGCAATAATACTATTTTCCATAATAATTGTACTCATTTCAATTATAACACTTATGGGTGTATAACAATGTAACCCACTCTTATGATGACTTGTATTCACACTATTTATTAAAAACCTATGAATTTCACTCAACCATTGTGTTGATCTTTTTAGCATGTTTATCTCAGGTAACTGAACATCTTATGGCACAGAGTGTATAACAACCCGCAATTTTCATAAATGTAAATATCCATCTATTAAGTTAGATGATGTACAATCTATCAATTATATATGAACTCACCTTTTTCAGGGAAATTTTTCGCTTTATTACATTACTTACTTTGCCAATATCTCAATATGCAATATTTCTTGCATAACTAAAGTTAACAAGCTCACGCAACCTAACTATGGCAATCCTATCTTCATATATGTCAAGCAAACATCATAATATGTCAAGTCAATATCATAATATCATTCTTACAAAGTACATTACTCATATAAGGTACCATTTGCAACATTATATCAAAACAGGCTTTAAACCGTTATCGTATGCCTCTAAACCCTAATTCCATGAATGATTAATATCTAAAGTGAATGCACAAGCTACTAAAGCATATGTACAAACAATATAACATCTCATTTGAAATATAAAATCTCTTCAAGTCAAAGTACAAGTCTTTAAAAGCTCAATATATAAGTCATTAAGCATGATCTCTAAAATAGCCATTTTACCTCCGTTTTCATTCTAATTTCTTCACCACCACTTGTGTACAAGCTACTACACTCAATATACAATGTGTAAACCCTAATTATTCTATTCATAAGCTTTCATACATCTTTTTACACTCAAAACCCTAATTCAAAACCCTAAACCCTAAAACCGAGCTAGTTTCTAAACTATGACCCGTTTCTTGATTTTTATCCATTGTAAACTCAAACCAACTCTCAAATAAGTGATAATAACATAAATTACAACATTCTCAATCACTTTCCATCATCATTTCACCATATTAACAACAATGTACAAGAAACAAAGCTAGAAAACCCTAATTATGCCCTAATTGTAACTTTTGACCCGTTTACTCATTTTCTACCCATTTTAACCCAAACCACCTATCAAATTTTGATTATAATCCTTAATATAAGTCTTAGGATTAGTAAACTAACATTCCTAATCAAATGTACATGAATTACAAGCTAGAAAACTCAATCCGAACCCTAATGAGCCCTAAATGTACCCGTATACACCTTTCTTTCATTTTAACCCATTCCAAAGTACTATATTGCAATCAAGCACCTCCATGACTAATATACTTCATACCTAAGCTGCTTACAAGCACCTCTCTTCAAATATCTTCAACTTATATTGTTTAAAATTCATCACATGGTTGCGTGTTCTCTTATCCTTAGCCGCGGCATCAAAAGAGGTACACACCTCATTCAAGATAGTTTCTAGCTTAACCACCATATCTATTAGCTTCTCCTCATCACCCTCTAGGTCTCTTATGTGTCCTAACTCAGATTGAAAGCTTTCCTTGAGCTCTAAGGGTCATTCGACTATAAATAGCAACCTAAACACTTCATTTTTCTTCATCCCCACGTCCTCTTCTATAACCCTTACATAGAAACAATCCTTTTCTATAATAGATCCTAATAGGTCTTAAGAAGGCTCAAATACAGAAAGGAAGCAAAAGAAACTAAGAAACGAAGCCCTAGAGTCGTTATTCTAGGCGTATGAAGCTAAAAGTCTTAATTCCGACCCGTTTCTAAGCTATAAGCTCAAGACCAGGTTCTCTAAACTTATATTCTATATTCATACCTTTATAATGTTCATACGATCATGCTAAAATCATAATATAAAGCTTTGAACTAAAAAACCTATGTGTTATACCTTTTTGATCCAAAACCGTACACCCGAAACCCTAATTTCATGTTTTTGCTTAATCTATAAGCTAAGCTTGTAAACTATTATTATAATCTATCCCAATAAGCTTAAATAACATTAAAATAAGTGCTTTGATAAGTCATTAAAGAATTTGAGCTAAAAACCCGCGTGTTTTCATTTTAAAACCCTAATATGACCCGTTTTGCTTCCTAGCTTAAAGAATCGTTAATTTAAACTTGCGTTGTGTTAAATCTTCATATTTTAGTTTATTATAACTTATAAATGTCTATTGAAATGTTAAAATAAGCTTGCATGGCAATTTGGACATGTTTTGTAAAAATTATCCATGCAAGGGGTATATATCGTAACTTTCAGAAACTTATAACTAAAAGGACTAAAAGTGTCATTTTATCAAAGTTATAACTACAAGGGTCTATTATGTCACTTTTAAAGTACAAGGTTTACTTGGGATATCTTTTAAACTTGAGGGACCAAAGTCGTAAAAGTGCAAACTCCAAGGGTATATTCTGCCACTTTTCAAACTCAAGGGTCTAAAATGTAACATTTTGAAAAAGTATAAAAACACATTCAAAACATTACAAGACATAACTTTAATTAACGCTTGACGTGCTTAACATTTCCAGATATTGAATAAAATGCTTAAAACTGCTTATGTTATAACTATTATATCATTCATTATCGATGTGCTTTCAAAAATCATGTCCCGGATTCATATCATACCACAATACTAGGGAGCTTCATATTAAGGAGTTTCATCTTGGTATTACGTTCTGACTGAGTTGTTGGGTTTACGATTTAAAGTGCCCTAGCTCCTCAAACGTTTACTGAATGACTTCTGAATTATGATGGCCCAAACGGTGTTATGATAATTTTAATATCAAAACCGACATCGATGTAAAATCTTACATATTCAATCAAACTAAGACTTGACATATATTACCCCAGGTTGCCCGTGACGAAGCCGTTACTATTCATTTCATATACATTGCTATCAATTTCCCTATAACTGTTCAGGTGAGTTCATAGCCTCGCATTTCAATCTTTTTATAAACCCGCGAGGGGGATACATGCTATAAACATGAATGCAATTATTTCTGTATGCTATTTCAATTTACTATTGCCTAAGTAACTGCTTTGCCTTTAAGTCCCCATAATCATGAACCGTTAATTACTCTCCGTAGTAAGCGCGAATGATGTGAATAGATCTATTTGGGCTGGACTCCCCGTTGGTGTACCCAGTTACGTGTAACCAATTGCACATCATTAGAAATCACGCGGGTATTTTGGCAAAGGTACCCGCAGGGGCTATAACGTATCACCATACCCTAAGGCTTCGGATTCATGAGCTAATGGCAATAATAAATATGTTTTCAATACTGGGTGTATATCAACGTAACCCAAATATCGCATTTGCATTCAAATTATATTACTTAAACCTATGGATTTCACTCAACCTTTGTGTTGACTTTTTAGCATGTTTTATCTCAGGTAACTAATGGCACGGAGTGGCGAGGACATGAAGATGGAAAAACCGTTATCATTCACACTTTGTAAATACAGATGTTGGGACCTCTCTTTTGTAAAAACTCTGAAGAAATAATGAATGATAACTTATTTTCATAAACGACTCTTTTTGATTCGTTTTCTATGATTATGACTGTTGTACCTTGAAGTAATACCCCAGATTAGCTTCCGCTGCTATATGTAAAAATGGGGGTGTTACAGATTTGGTATCAAGAGCCAACGTTATAGAGAACAAGGTTAAAACCTTAACTATAACTACTTTTCTTTTTCCATCCAAGAAAGTCCTCCGTGCCGCTATATCTCCCGGAATGGTATGTAAAGTTACATAACTATTATATTACTAAATAAATAACTTATGTTATTTACTGCTGGGTTGTTAAGCAGAACGATGTCTTCCCCCGACCATCCTACTACACCGGCAAAGGAGTTACGCCAATGTTAGGTGAAAGCCTTTGGAATTCCATGTTGGAGATCGTGTTATGTTAAAAGTGTCACCTCAAAAAGGTGACATCCGATTTGGAAAACGAGGAAAGATTAACCCCCAATACATTGGGCCATTTAAGATCCTTGGTTGGGTCGGCCCAGTGGCATACACACTTGAGCTTCCTGAAGAACTCAAAAATGTCCACACTACCTTCCACGTTTCTAATTTAAAGAAATGTCTATTTGACGAATCCCTCATCATTCCAATGAAAGAGCTTTGGCTCGATGACAAACTCAATTTTGTGGAAGAACCAATAAAAATTATGGATCGAGAAGTCAAGAAACTGAGATAAAGTCGTATCCCTATAGTCAAAGTAAGATGGAACTCTAAAAGAAGACCAGAATTTACGTGGGAACGCGAAGATCACATTCGTGCCAAGTATCCACATTTATTTCTAAACATCACTCTAACATCCACATAAATTCACGGGACGAGGATTACTTTAAGGTTGGGAGAACTATAACCAACCCACAATTATTACATCAATGGGTTAAAAAAAAAATTAATCCATCTATTAAATTATATGCAATTTTCTTCAGTGTAATTTCTATCTATTAAATTAGATGCAACCATTTTCATGGAAAGATTTTTGTTTTATTCTATCTATGATGTAACGTAACTTACATTACAAAAGTAAACGAGCTCACGCAACCTACCAATGCCAATTTCATTAACGTTTATAGCAAGTAAACATTATAATATGTCAAGCAATATGTTTTAAACTCCATTTTTACCATACGCTATCTATTTAACGTATAATTCAAGATGTTTATTATAAAACGGCTTTATAAGTAAAACATTTATATCAAAACCTCGATAACATGTAATGTTTTTATATAAAACAAATGTACAAGCTTTCAAGGCATATATACAAGATTACAATGCATAACTTTTGAATATCGTTTCCCTCCAAAACAAAGGTACAACTCCTTAAAGCACAAAGTAAAACCTGATAATGCACCACATTCAAAATATACATTTTCCCTCCAATTTCTTTGTATTTTTCATACCACTTCTTTAGCACAACTTACAAGTCTCTATAGCACAACATTTGAACTAGAGATTCCCTTAAATCTTACCCCTACTCGTCCTAAGTCCAAAACCCAAACTCGAAACCCTAATGAACCCGTTACACCTTAAACTAGTTCTAAGCTAAACCTTAGCTAAGCAACCACCCTCCACACCTTATCACCACCTTGCTTAGCCTCCTTGTCACCACCTTGCACACTTAAGCTCTAAGTAAACACCTTGCACTCGAAGAAAAAAAAAAAAAAAAAAAAAAAAAAAAAAAAAAAGAAAAAAAAAAAAAAAAAAAAAAAAAAAAAAAAAAGAAAAATAAGCAGCGCTGTCCACCACCTTACACCACCCCTTCCGCACCTCATCCCGTCGATTACTCTTAATAAACCAAACCCCCTCCACCACCCTACACCTCCTTAAGCTCTAGTTCTAGCTTCCCTTAGTCATTACAAGGATTAAACTCCATAACTTGGCCACTACTCTACACAACATGGCCACTACTCATCTTCTTGCCCTATATATACAGCCGAAACATACACACACATATAAATACACAACACTTAAATTTTATCAAACACCTACACTTGTTCTTGACCTATTTCAAGCCAAAGAAGAGAAAGAGTAGAAGTCTAAGCCAAGTAGAAGCCAAGTTTAAGAAAGAAAGATTTCTTGAATTCATCTTGAAAGTTTTGGATCATACTCCCCAATTTGACCATCAAAGCTCTTATAAGTCCTAGCAAGTGAGTCCCTTGTTGAATAGATCTCTGCAGCCTATTAAGGATGATAGCCAAGATGTATAAATACAGTTGACTATGTAGAAACACTGATTATGAATACTATGTGTTAATGCGGAATCTTAACACAAGTACTAAGAAGAACAATGAAAAACTAAATAATAATTTCTATTAATCTGTTTTGAGTGATTTACAGATTACTAACTATGAGATATTGATTATTGTATGTGATATAATTGAGCTGAACGATAACTATGCCAATGAGGGATCCTTTTTAATAACCAAGGATAAACCCTAACAGGCCTTACAAAACTCGTACATATCTTTTCCCAAGCAAAATCTCATACATATTCTTTAAACAGTACTAACTAATTTCTACTATCGTACTAACTAACTGATCATACTTAAACAATTTTGTACTGTCAGTACTAACTATAACTCTCAATACTAACTATTAATACTATCCGTACTAAGTTAGGAAAACGTAAATTCCTAAGCAAACCTCCCTTAAACATGAATGTTGAACTCTTTTACCTTCATGTTTCCTTCAGATTTATCTTCTTTAGTACATAGAGGATGTATCCAAACACTTTTAACATTTCTTGAGCTTTTAAACACTATCCATCTTCAGCAGCAACTTTGTCTTCTCAGCAACACAGCAACATCTTTTCAGCAACAATCCAACTAAGTTGGCTTTGTAGTTTTTGGCAAACTACCAGCCATAAACGGATTTGATGTTCCTTTACCAGTAGCCGTTTGCTCTGGGATAGTTAACTCTTCATTTTAAAAACATGGTGAGTTAATTACCATACAGTTTTTGGTAAACTGTCAACCATCAACGGAATTGATTTGTCTTTACCAAATACCGTTTGCTTTTGGACTAGCCAATGCTTCATTTCCATAACATGGTGCATTGATAAACCATATAGTTTTTAATCTACTATCAGCTAGCACAGATATGAGTAGTCTTTTACCAAGATTCTGTTTGATCTTGGACTAGCCAACTCTTCACCAATGAAGCAAGGTGAGTTGAAAACCCTACAATTTTTGGTAAATTGTCAACCATAAATGGATTTGAGAAGTCTTTACCACAAGCCGTTTGCTTATGGACTAGCCAGTTCTTATGCCTGTTAAGCATGGTGAACTGATGACCATTTGTTGTGTGGTTTTGAAACCAACACTCAAAGATCCTCCTCATCTCCATTAGAGTCTTCAGGTTCTAACTCTGCAACTAGCTTCTTGACAAATCTAATCAACTCTAATGCCATAGTACTGTCTTCTTCAGACTCCAACTTTAATTCCAACATTTGCAACAGTACTTTCTTTCTCAAAGGATACTTTTTCTCTACGAGCATATGAATAACTAATCCTGCCTCAGTCATTAAAGTATGTACCCCTGAAGAACCATGTAGCTTCCAAATAGCTATATTCCCAATTCCTGCTGTGAGTTCCAAACTTATCTTCATCATCTGATTGAACATAAACATCAAATCTCCCCAAAGTAACCTAACAAATCCTTCAGGTATTCTTCATCATCTTGATATCTGTCACATCACCAGTTAATATACATCAATTCAAATCAAACTCTATCAAAATATGAAAATCACCCTTATCAGAATTCTAAAGTTATCTCTTTTGTCCATTGCTTTCTAATACCACCATTTTGATTAATCTCCTCTACGTGTTTAGCTTTATCAACCTGTGGTTTAGTTCCAAGATACTCAATTTTCCATTCTTTGATAGGATACTTCCTGTCAAGTATTTCATAATCCACTTCTTTTTCCTCATCTGGAGCTATTGTTAAACATAATCTCAGCTCATCATTCTCTTTCTCACTATCATCCTCAGAAGTGTTTTGTCTGAATCTCTTCCTTGACCTTAAACTTTTCCTAGAACTAATTTTTCTTTTCTAGTACTTTCTTCTTCTTTAATCTTCCTCCTTGACCATTTCATTCTTAGATTAATCAATTCCTTTTTTCATCATCTTTTGATCAGTCTATTTCATCTTCACAGACCCAATAGAAAGAAATTTTCATCTGATCCTTCTTAATCCTTTTCATACAGAGCTTGTATTTCCTCGAAACTTCTTGGTTTTCAAATTAGAAACAAAAACAAATGCTTAAAGTTCCTACATGCTTCAAGTAGGTCATCAATTGATTTCTCAGTTGGAATTTTCTTTGTAGTGGTCTTTTCCTGATAGCTTTCTGATCTTTGTTGAGCAAGGAATATCTTTGAGCAGCAATTGTGTCCATGAAGGAATTTTTCTCTTTTCTTCTATTGGTAAATTGCCTCTTTCCTCTTTTGAAGCTTCTAGCAAGAAGTCTACTCAGCCTCAATTCTTGCCTTTATGTCATCATAATTTCTTAGAAGCTTCATTGGTAGCTTTTCTTTAGCTAATCGTTTCTTATTCTTTACCTCCCACTCTCTTGTATTTTCCTAGCCATTTCTTCATCACTTGCAAGCTGTTTAAACTTCTTCTCAGCTTCAGGAATACCATCAGATTCACTTTCAGTTTCATCCTCCTCTCTATTTTCTTCTTTCTTTGTTCTTTTGGATCAATTTTTGAAGAGGCTTATAATGGTTAGAAGTGATCTTTGGAAAGTAGGCCTAGGTCTGTCAGTTTCTTCAATATCCTTGAACTCTACACCTTTCTCCTTCTCTCTTGAAACTGCTTTGGCTTGACTCATGTTGAGAAGAACCTTAGCTATTGTTTCATCATCTCCAAATATTGTAGAAGTAGGTGTTTGAGTAGTTTGAGTAGCACTTCCTTCTTTAGTATGATCATCAGTACCTTTACTTTGCTCATCGGTACTATCTTTCTGCCTGTCAGTACTAACTTTGGATCCGTCAGTACTAACTATTGGTCTGTCAGTACTAACTATTGGTCTGTCAGTACTAACTTTCTCCTTATCAGTACTAACTTTCTCCTTGTCAGTACTAAGTACATCTTCAGTACTAAGTACATCTTCATCATTCTCCTTCTCTTCACCCACTATATCTTTTGTCCTCCCCACATCTTGAGCATTCTTAGTTTCTATATTATTAAGTGTATCTTCAGGAATCTCATCAAATAGAGGAATCTCTATTGACTGAAGTTTTACCTTTACAACTTCCTCCTGTTTGTACAGACCTTTGTGCACCCATTGATTCTTTGAGGATCCTCTTTTCTGCCAATCTTTGCTTCAAGGAGACACTTTGCATCCATGCTCTGTGGTGTTTGATGACAGGTTTAGCTTGCTTCTTGAGCTTTTTGATCTGAGCCTTCAAGTGTTGTATTTCTTTGGCTTGATCTGAAACCTGTGCACATAAAGAGAGACAAAGATCATAGACACTTTGGAGTGTCATTTCACCCTCATTCCCTAAAAGGGATTTATCACTGGATGAATGACCTCCAAGATTCCCACCAGAACTTTCTGGAATAGAATCAGGAATGATAGTAGAAGGTGAAGGTCTAGGGGATGGGTCAGTCTGTGGCTCAATAGGTACTTCACTAGTGTGAGCAGGAGATGAGTCAGTCTGTGGCTCAATAGGTACTTCACTAGTGACAAGAGATATTCAGTCTGTGGCTCAATAGGTACTTCACTAGTGTGAGCAGGAGAGGGTGTAGGTTGTGCTTCAGATGGTCTTTCTAAAGGAGCACCCTCATCCTCAGTTGGTTGTACCAACATAGAAGCAAATAAAGGGGTGACTTTCCCTGAGAAATGTTTACCCTTTTTAACCATGAAAGAAAAGACTTTACTTGTTAAAGCATTTACAGGAAAATGATCTAAAGGTACAGGTACACTAGCTAGTTGTTTATCTAAAAAGATGGAAATAAAACGTGGGTACATGACAAACTTCTTCTTTGCATCTAAATGTCTAAGCATACCATCAAAAATTAATTTAGAAAAATTATACTTCTGATTAGATGTTAAGCAAATGACAGCAGTGGCAATATTAGTAGGAATTTGATCCCAAGAGGTGCTTTTTGAACTAATACAATGATTCATTGTATGAAATAAAAACCTCCATTGGGGTGAAAACAAAGCTTTGTTAAATGTTAACACTGTTAAATCCCCCTCATACCCCATAAGCTGTATAGCATCAAATATAGCTGATTAGGTATGTGCGTCCTATCCCATTAGCATTATTAAAAAGAAGATCACTTCTTATTGATGCTTCAAAGATAGACACAGGCTTGCCAGCTACTTTGGCAGTAATGTGCCTAACATTGTTGATTATTTTGGACTTAGCAGACGTCCAAAACTGTTCAACAAATGTAGTAGAAACAACTGGACTTACAGTGAGAGCATGATGAATGGAACTGCGCGTAAGAAAATCAATGATCTCGTGAAACTCTGCATTCCCTTCAGTCTTCTCTAGATACGCGACCATATTGTGCTTAGGACATGAATCAAGAACAACCATTGTAGTCGAAAGAGTGATCGTCATTAAGAGAGATATTAGGGCTTGTATATATGAAAGTATTTGAGAGAGATTGCGTAAGGGCTGTGCAATTGAGAATGGGTTTGTATATAGTTTAGGAGACCTAATTTAAGGAACCGTTTCAATTTACACTTTGTACACTTGGCGGTATTTTCTTCAACGTCTGCTATAGCGGTACAAACTTCCCAGCGGTACTAACTTTGCACTGTCGTACTAATCTGAGTCCAACCAAAAGAGATAAAACAATGTAGGTAACAGGAGTGCTTCAATACCATCAATAACTCTTCTCAATGACTCTCTAAATCCTATCAAACCTCTTGAAATGCATCACCTATGGTTAACATGTTTCTTCATACTTAACACTGCATACAAACTATACAACACATCATATTGCCTCCCTTTAACCAATGCAGCTTATGGATTTATCATCCCAATAGAAACAACCAAACTAGAACCTCTAACATCAAAGCCTTGGTTTAGATCATCTAAACATTTGTATCAGTAGTGGAATTTTGAGCACCTGAATAAGTTTTCTTCTCAAAACAATCTCTTAATGATGTTTTGCCTAATAGCAAAATGGCTGTTTTGAATGATATACTGATTCTTTACAATGCAAATGGTGCATTCATTATCAATGTAGATTTGTGTTCATGGAAGTTGAACCATAGTCTAAATTGATTTTGAATCACAGAACTTGCCCACAACAGCTTGCAGCAGCAACATATTCCCTCGGTAGTAGAAGTAGTCACAATGGTCTGCTTTTAGCATGCCAAGAATGAGTCTCGCTGCCAGAAATTGGACAACTCCTATTGTGGATTTCCTGTCAAGATTTGCTCTAGCATAGTCACTATCTGAGTAGGATTCCAGGTCAAATGAGGACACTCTAGGATACCAAAGACCCAGTTTAGGTTTGCCCTTTAGATACCTAAAAATTCTCTTGACATCACTTAGATGGGAGGACTTTGAAGTGACCTAAAACCTAGAACAGACACAGAACTGCAACACATAATAACGTGCCTAGAAGCAGTCAAGTACATAAAGAGCCATCTGGACCTAAGAGATGGGTGACATCCACACCACTGGCTTTCCTCATGCCTTGACTAAAGGCTTCTGAGTCTCAATTGGTGTACTAGCAGTCTTAACATTTGCAAATTCAACTTCTTTAGGATTTCTGCCACATATTTATCCTGACTAATAAAGATACCATCTTCTTTCAGTTTGAATTGTAATCCAAGAAAGAAAGTGAGCTCTCTAATTGACCTCATCTGAAATCTACTCTTCATTAATGCCTCAAATTCATCACACCAAGATTTCTTTGTAGACCCAAAGATGATATCATCTACATAGACTTGAACTAGTATGATATCATGATATGTCCTTTTTATAAGACATTGTTCAATGGTTCCTCTCTGTATCTATTCTTTAACAAGAAAGTAGATAAAGTAGCATACCAGGCTCTGGGAGCTTGATGTAACCCATAGAGAGCTTTTACCACTTTGTAGACCTTCTGAGGATATTTAGGATCTAGAAAACCTGGTGGTTGAGACACATATACCTCCTCATCAATTTTTCCATAAAGGAAGGCACTTTTCACATCCATTTGATAGACTATAAAGCCCATGTAGTAGGCAAAGGCTAAAAAGATCCTTATGGCTTCAATCCTGGCCACATAGCAAAAACCTCATCATAGTCTATACCTTCCTCTGCTCTGTCTCCTGAGCAACTAACCTTGCTTTATTTCTGACAACAACTCCTCTCTCATCCTTCTTATTTCGATAAACCCACTTTGTGCCAATAGCCTTCTTCCCAAAAGGCAAATCTACAAGTATCCAAACTTTCTGTATCTTGAAACTAACAATTCTTCTTGCATAGCATCAACCCAACTTTCATCTTCAAGTGCTTCTGAAATCTTCTTGGGTTCATTTTGAGATAGGAAACAAGCAAATAAACAATGCTGGAAGTCCTTATGATTATTTCTCCTTTGCTTTTGAACATAGCTAACAAAAGCATGGGCTCCAGAACTTTTATTTACTTTGCTTCTTGTTTGAACTGCTGAGGTTGGATCTCCTAGTATAAGAGCTGAAGGATGAGAAGAGATAATCCTTGATGTGGGAATAGGACTAACATTCACAACAGTTTCCAAGTTTGTGAAGTCAGCCACTGCACCCTCATCATCAATAAGATGAATTAGTAAAAATACAATTAGTAGAATTTTGATAAATATCCTCAAGTAGAGGTATTTTTGAATCATCTTGTTCAGGATTTTGTTGATCAAAAGAGAAAAATAGACCCACATGAGGACTGGCAGTACTAACTGGTGTGCTAACAGTATTAACTAGGTTAGTACTGCTAGCTTTAGCTGGTGTGCTAACAATACTAAAAATGTTAGTACTGCTAGCCTTAGCAGCTCCTGCTTGTATAATCAAATTCTCAGTTTCTGTCAATCTCCTTCCTAAGACGTTCAGCTCCCTCATTAGCCTCCTTTTCTTGCCTCTTAAGTCTTTCAAGTTTTATCCAAAAAGTCTTGTTCTTCCTTCTGGACCCTTCTCTCTTTTCATCTGTCTTTAAATTAGGGTGATTGTTGAAGAATAAGAAGACCATATTGCAATACATAGCAGTCTTGACAATTCATCCTACCTGTCATCCAATAATGTCTTCAGTACCTGCTTTTTAATTAGCATCTTGTTGACCTGCATGTAATGTTAGCTGATTCTTGATCTAACATGATGAAATTCCATAGAATCAGTTAAATAATCAAGATCAAAAGCCAAGTTGGTCCTTTCCTGCAACATTTGGTTGTTCTCTTAAAAAAGTGATGTGGCAGGTTTTTTTCTTCAACTCTTTTGGTTTCTAAATTGTATACTCTAAAAGCCTTGCTTTGTAGAGAATACCCAACTAAAAACACTTCATCTGATTTTCCAGTAAACTTGCCCAGGTGGTCAATGGTATTCAATATGGTCACATGGCACCCAAAGGGCTTATAATAACTTATAATTGGTATTTTACCAGTTAAAAGTTCATAAGGTGTCTTATTATGAGGCTTGGTCACTAATACCCTATTTAGAACATAACAAGCAGTACTAACGCTTTGAGCTAAAAAGTGTTAGGTAAAATTGAACCCTGCAAGCATGAGTTTCTGGCATTACAAAATTCCCTCTTGATCCCTTTTGACCCACCAAATTCAAAACATCCTTGTTTCTTAAATTCTGTACCAGATCACATTAAAAGTTTTTTAACTTTTTGATTTAATTAGTTCTCAATTTGTCTTGATAAAGTCCTTAAGGATTCCTACTATTCTCATCCTAGTTTCTTAAGAAAAACACCCAACTAAACCTGCTAAAATCATCAGTGATAACTAGGCAATAGGTCTTATGGTTTAAGCTCCTTATAGATGTAGGTCCAAATAAATCCATATGAAGAAGTTTTAAGGAGTGGCTAATATAGCTTCTGATTTGGGTCCCCCCTTAACAGAGGCCCTTGTGTTGCTTTTCCTTCTGACAACAACACAAGTGTGGTCATATTTGAAAAATCTTTGAAGGGAAACCTCTACAAGGTTTCACTTTAACAAAGTTGTTTAAGTTTTTTGAAATTGACATGACCCAACCTCCTATGCCATCTTGTTTATATTCATCAATTATGCCTTTGCAATTAAACAAGCTAATCCTCCTGATGGAACAATGTTCTCTAAATTGAAACTGTACACATTGTTTTTCTAGGGATTTTATAGTAATACTTGATTTTCATCATGTAACTTAAATTCAGAGACAAAAACAAGACATTTAGAGTCAGTAAACAGACCTTGTTCTTTTGTCACACATATGTGACACAAAAAGAGATGAAATGCTGAATTCTTCCATAAAGTACACATCCTCAAAAATCTAACTTACCAGTTTTATTTTACTTTACCAGTGAGTACCTTACTACCTCCAAAAGTCACAGGGCCACCATTAAGTCCTTGAAAATCACATAGTAGCCTTGGTTTCCAGTCATTGCTGGAACAACCACCTTCAACAATTCTTATTCCTTTAAAGCTTTTGATATGGATAGTCCTGCACATCAAATTAAAGCAGATTAGATTCTTCTTAGGGACCCAAGCCGTTTGGTCTTTGAGTCAACCTAGTGTGATCTTTGAAAAGTAACAGTTTTCTAAACTCGATCTACATTGGTTTGGAGACATTGGCCAGATGTATCTTTTGTGGTCTCTAATTACCACTTGCTAAGATTAACTGCAATTTCCCTTTTTTCCCTCAACAGTACCTAACTACTTTTAACTTAGCAATATTATAACCTATTGTTGAAAAATTTAATGCTAAGTATTGTTGTCTTTTTGAAAGCCTTGAAATATGGTAAATGAGTTTCTATGAAAACAATTGATGTCTTACTCTACCACATTGGGCTTAATAGTAATAATTTTCAAGCAGTACCTATCTAGTCTAGTACTGTCTGTCTGTTAAAACTTTGCCGAGCGTACTAACATTTTTAGTACCCGTTAGTTCTAGGCAGTACTACTAGAATTTTGGCTAGTTCTATTTAGACATGCTTAAGGAACAAATTGATTTTGTTTTTCACTCTTTCACATTTTCCTCCCATTGTTTTAACTCAGCTTTTCTGTTCACCCATTAAGACTACCACATACAAAACAATGAGCTCTTATAGCTAAAACCCATACCCAACTCCTTTCTTATTAGAGTTTAGGTTTTTGACTATTGTGAACTATTCTTAACAGTTTCCTAGGAGTTTTTACTTGCTGTTAAGCAAAACTAGGTGTTTCTTGTTGTTTTATTAGTATAGACACATACTCATCTTCACTATCTGATTCATACTCCTCAATGATAGGAGCAAAAAATCCCAGGAACCAAAACCTAGGTTGACATTCAAACCTAGATTCATTGACAACTGGTTCAGGTCACTAATTCAGAGTGTTCTGTACTAATGTTAGAGTCACAGGTATCAAACTCACTTGATTCAGATTCACTAGGTTGAGTCTATTTTGGACCATATGTAAATTGTGAGTAATCTACTTCAATATCAGGTCCAGAGGGCATATAATTCCCTATCATGGGTGGGGGTACATCATGCATTCCTCCTGCTATAAACAAACCTAACATTACAAATTTTTCTAACTCACTCTCTTTATTCATAAAAACACTTTGTAACACTTCATTTTCATAACTCAAAATACCATCATATATGTGATCCCCATACCCAAGCCCAAACTTATCATTAGCACTCATTTGGGTATTAAGCAGTTTACTAAGATTCTTAAAAGAGTTATGCCATTTTTCTACTTTAGCCTTTAAATCTTCTTTTTCTTTTTGAGCTTCTGCGGCAATTCCTTATGATAAGTTAGGACTTTTGTTTTATCATCTAAGTCTACTTACATAAATATTTATCTTTTGTTCATACAAATTGCCCCTTGTTGATGAGCAACGTACTGTCTTCAATTTCTAAGACCTTGAGTTTTATAGCTTTTATTTCTATGCTTGCATCACTAAGTTGTTCTCTCTGAGCATCATATAGTTTTTTAAGGTTAACATAAGATTCTTTACACTTATTTGAACATGAAGTTACCTCTGTGTCTGATTCTGAGCTGTTGCAAGCCATCAAAGCATAATCATCATCTTCTTCTGATGATTTTGTCCAATCTACACCTTCTCCATCAATTGTTAACTAATGCTTTAGAGTCCTCCTTCTTTCCAGTTCTGCTCCCATCCTTGGTTCCAAAATTCCATGCATCCCTCCTCCTATTATCTTGATTTCCCTTGATTCTACACTCTCTAGCAAAATGCCCTGTCTTATGGCAATTGTAGCATTCAACTTTGGTTTTATCAAAGCCAACTGGTTCTTTTGCATCAAATTGTTCATTCTACCATCTTTTTGGTAAAACATTTTTATTTCATTAGATCATGACTACTTGCCACTTCAACTCCATTTCTTCTAGGTCAATATTCATCAATCTGTTCCAGTCCCGCATGATCAGTTTGAGGGCACTTGATTGATTAGCAAGAATGAGTTATGTGGATTGATTTTCAAGTAAGGAGTATGATGAAGTTTGTTCATACTGTGAGTTTTGACCAGAAGTATTGGAAACACTATACACGGTACTAACATCATTAGTACTGCTGGTGTTCTCAGAGATAAATGCCACATTTTGCATGCTAGAGGATGATGCGGTAGGGCCTTTTACATCATTCTTAAAGACTCTTAGATTATTATACAGATCATCAAAGCTGAGACTGTCCACTCCTGGCTTGGTCCTCATGATCTAAGGAATTTCTAATTTGCATCCTCAGTGGATACACCTGCCTTATGAATCTCTAATTGACTCAGAAGACTTTGGAACCTGTCATAGCCTTTATGTAGCCCTTATGAGTTTGATACAGAGAATCCTTCAAACTGTTACTTTAAGATATACTTCTGCATCTTCTTTGATTCGTCATTTCCACCAAATCTGGATTTGATGGCATCCCACATCTCTTTTGCATCAGTCATCTTATGAAATTTAGCAAGATGATCTTCTGGTAAAGCCATAAGCAAAGTGGTCCTAGCTTTTCTTTCTCTTTCTCTGGCTAGGATCTCTTCTGCAGTCCTTGGAGGCAGAACCTTGATTTGACCTTGTGTATCTGTGGTGATTGATACAGGACCATTCCCATTTTGTATAACTTCCCAGATTGGATAGTCTGTATGGGCCAAATAATGTTCCATTTTCATGGCCCATATATCGTATTCTCCCTTTTTGAGAATAGGAAGTTTGATGGTTGATACAGTATGAGGAGTTTGTTGTGTTGGTGTTTGTGATGATGATGGTGGTGGTGGTGGTGGTGGAATTTCATCTTGTGAACCAGACATGATTAGTTTTGTAAGATAGAGATTTATAACTGGTTTTTGTTCTTCTTACTCAGAGTTTCTCACAGGCTCTGATACCACTTGTGAGTCCCAAACTGAACAGATCTTTGCAGCCTGCTAAGGGTGATAGCCAACTTGTATAAATACAGATTGACTATATAGAAACACTGACTATGAATACTAATTGTATATGCGGAATCTACACAATAGTATTAAGAAGAACAATGAATAAACTAAACTTTGATTTCTATTAATCTGTTAAAGTGATTACAGATTACTAACTATGAGATATGATTGTATGAGATGTATATTGAACTGATATCTCTAACTATGCCATGAGGGTTCCTTTTATAGACCAAGGATAAACCCTAACAGGCTTACAAAACGCATAAAAGATAATACATATCTTTTCCTATAATATCTCATACATATCTCTTAAACGGTACTAACTATTTTCTACTAACGGTACTAACTATCTGATCAGTACTTAACACTTTGTACTGTCAGTACTAACTATAACTATCGGTACTAAGTATTATCACTAACGGTACTAAGTCAGGAATGAATAATTCCCAACAATCCTCCCCTAAACATGATTGTTGAACTCTTTTAACTTCATGTTTCTTCAGGTTAATCTTCTTAAGTTCTTGGAGGATGTATCCAAACACTTTAACACATCTTGATCTGATCTTTAACTATCCATATTTATCAGCAACATGTAACGACCCAAACCCGCTCCGGAGAGTAGGCCGAAACGTCATAATCATGGTGTCATATCAAAGCATAATAAAGG
>BQNB010134860.1:4707-18248 GCA_026074375.1 Tanacetum coccineum | reverse complement strand
CAAAGTATTTGAGCACAACATCCTGACAAGGCAATGTATTCAGCTTTTGTACTGGATATGGCGGTGCTCTTCTGTTTCTTTAACTACTAGCTCACCAAGCTATCACCTAATAGTTGCATACTTCTAGACGTGCTTTTTCTAGTATCTTAGCAACCTGCATGGTCAGCATCTGCAAAAGTTGTTAGAGCAATGCAAGAATTATTCGAATACCATAGACCCATATGTATGTTTCCTCTTAGGTATCAAAAGATTTGCTTAACCACATGTAAGTGCTTTTCGATAGGCTTTGCCTGATACCGGGCACACATGCACATAGCAAATACAAGGTCTGGTCTACTAGATGTGAGATACATAAGGGTGCCTATCATTCTATGATAACGTGTAGGATCAATGGCTTTCCCTTGTGAATCTTCATCCAGTTTGGATTTCTCCACCATTAGAGTATCCACTGGGTCACAAGTTTCCATACCATACTTTTAAGTGATTCAAGAGCATATTTGGATTGGTTTAAAAAGATCCCTCTAGGACTCTAAGAAATCTGTAGTCCTATGAAAAATGATAGTTTGCCCATCATCGACATCTTGAATTTTGAACACATGATTTTAGAAAATGATTCAAAAAGATCAGGTTTAATGGAGGAAAAAATAATATCGTTAAAATTTATACTAGTAATATGTCTTTGCCTTCTCTCCTGATGAATAATGTAAGACCAACGGTGCCTTTTGAGAACTTTTAGGAGAGTAGAAATGATGAGAGCAAATCATATCAAGCTTGTGGCACTTGTTTCAAACCGTAAAGGGCTTTCTTAAGCTTGTACACATGGTTGGGATTCTCTGGATCTACAAACCCATCCGGTTGACAACGTAGACCTCCTCATGCAGTATGCCTTTCAAAAACGTGGTCTTCACATCCATTTGGCAGACGACCATGTTTACATGAGCAGCGAATGCAATAAAGATACGTGTGGCCTCGAGTCGTGCAACTGGAGCAAAAGATTCCTCAAAGTCTATGCCTTCTTCCTGACGATATCGCCTCGTTACCAAATGAGCCTTATTTTTTAACACACCTCCCAGTTCGTCTAATTTCACCTTGTATATCCACTTCAAGGTAGTAATCATAACATGATTCGGATGGCGTACCAGCTCCCAAACTTCAAGACGCTTAAACTCATTGAGTTCTAATCCAACAGAATTCCATATATGCTTCTTTATAACTCTTGGGTTCAACGGAAGAAAGGAAATCATCAAAATAGCAGAATAGGGCTTCATCTTGTAGTTGATGTCGAGTGGAAACCGGTCTAGAAGGATCGCCAATCACATTATCAATCGGGTGATCTTTGGTCCATTTGTTGATGTGTTCGGGTTGTTAATTGATTAAGTGCACATTGTTTAGAACTGATTGTTCCAGGAGTCATAAGTTTAGGCCCGGGTTCTAAACTAAATTGTTTAGAAGCCATTGCTGTTAACTCATCAAAATCAACATGAATAGTTTCAATAAACATTCGAGTCCTTTTGTTGTAGATTTGGAATGCTTACTTTGCAGGAGCATAACAAACAAAGATTCCTATATTAGCTTTTGGTTTCAACTTACCAAGGTCTTCACTGTCATTAGTGGGATAGCAGAGAGCACCAAAGACATGGAGATACGATAAGTTAGGTTTTCGATCATGGAGAAGTTCATACGGTGTTTTGTTGTAATGTTTTTGGATTAATGATCTGTTTTGAGTATAATAAGCTGTCGCGACTCTTTCTGCTTAAAGAAATAACGGAGCCTTTGAAAAGATCAACATGGTGCGACCAGCTTTCACTAAAGCACGGTTCTGTCTTTCAACTACTCCATTCTATTGTAGGCTGCGAGCAACAGACGTTTGATGTAAGATTCTGACTTCTTCATAGTAAGCTTTCAGATTCTGATTGACAAATTCAGGGCCATTATCAGTCCTGATGTTACGAACGGTTGCATTCAGACGATCTTGAATCATTTTGAGGAATTTAATCACAAACTCTAGAACTTCATCATTCGATCGTAGAAATTTCACCCATGTAAACCGAGAATAATCATTAATGATAACCAGTATGTAGTTTCTCCTATTGATATTGTGAATCCTTATTGACCCGCAAAGATCCATATACAGCAGATAGAGTTTTTCTTGAATGAAGTCTTCAGTTTTAGGTTTGTGGGAGTGTTTCTTGCTTTTAGCAAGAGCACAGGTGGAGCGCAAGTGATCCTTCTGATACTTTAGTTTTGGAAGACCTCGGACAAGACCTTGTTTAGCAAGAGAAGTGATATAATCAAAGTTTAAATGAGATAATCTTCGATGCCTCAACCAAGACTTGGTCTTTGAGGCCTTGGACAAGAGACATATAGGATAGGAGAGCAACAAATTATCCATAGATAAAGTGTATAAATTAAAACCCCTTGATCCCTTGAGTAGATCAAGATCGTCTAGGTCACGAATGAAACAGGTGTGTTTGCGTAAGGCTACTTCGAGATCGGAATCACAAAATTGTCCCACAAAGAATAAGTTGTGACCTAACCCTTCCACATAATAAAACTGAGAGATTGTAACATTTCCCATTTGATAGTCTCCATAACCCATTATCTTTGCAATGTGATCATTCCCGAATCTGACAGTACCCAAAAATTTACTGACAAAGTTGATGAGTTGAGAGCGATTGTTGGTCATATGCTCTAAGCATCCAGAGTTCAAATACCATAGAACAATTTTAAGAACCTACAATCAATAAGAGAAGAAGATGGAACATCAGAAATAGTGGATCCCCAAGATTGTTTGGGTTCCTTGGTGTTAGTAGACTTAGATTCTACAATCTTAGCTTTGCTACTGGACCCTATAGATCTTGATGCTTTTGGTTTCCTACTGTATATCTTAAGTTCTGAAGATGGTGTGATTACTGGTGTTACAGTTGTTTCCCTAAGAGGCACTTCTTTAGTGGAGGCAATCCTAGTTAAAGGGCACCTATTTCCAACTATAATGAATATTCTTCCAGTAGGTTTCCAACTATATCTAATTTTAGTAAACACCTTGCCCATAGGCTTCCATACTTTTCTCTTTTTGTTTCTTTTAGATTGAGATTGGGAACGCACATTCAAATCATTAATATAATCAATAACACACATATCATGATTAGCATCAAACAAACATTTGTTACCGATAGCATAAATAGATTCAACCTTAGCATGTCTCACAGAATGCTTAACATGTGCATTATTTATAGGTTCAGAAAAAGAATTCATCTTATTCAAACTAGATTTAACTTTCCTAGAGTGTTCTTTTACTTTATTCTTCTTATTGCTACTTGGTGGTTGATGACATCAAATAACGTCTATTTTATAGCATCATTTATCCCACGATATTAACCCATTTTGTATAGTTATTGAAAAGAATTGTTAGTTAATTGTTTATATTTGAGAATTGCAGTAATTATGGAGTAATTGGTGAAAGATAGCAAAAGGCGCGCATTTTGGAGCTTAAATGAAGATATTTTGAAGATTACTATTCTGAAGACCAATACGCCGTATCTATCAAGGAAGATACGACGTATCCGTGCCTGCACTCACCAAAGACCACAGAGGAATAAAGATTAATACGCCGTATCCATAGGACTCAATACGCCGTATTCAAGATATGGAATCAATATAATATTCTGGAAGAAATCAAGCGTGGTCCCTACTCCAAGAAATCCCCAATACGCCGTATCCAACTCATGGATACGCCGTATCTAACCGACTTCCAGACCTTATAAATAGAAAACTCAAAAACGAGTTTTAAGTGTGCTAAATCATATTCTCGATACCTAAACCACAAAAGTCGATTTTTAGAGGAGAAAAAAAGCAGAAGAGGTCGAGCAACGTATTCAATTCCCTAGGAGACAACGTGTAATTCCATATACTTTAGTAATCGTTCAGTTTTTGGTATCATTCGTTAACTCGGTTAGTTTACCTTGGCTAAATAATTGCTCTTGTATTTATTATGACGTTTAAAGGCTAACACCTTCGGGTATTAGCCATTATTATGAAGATCTAAATGTTTGGTATTAGTTTATCTCGATTTCTTGATTTATCGTTGAGTGCTTGTATATGTTTATCAATTTATACTTGTTTACGCGCTTTTGTATGCGACCTATCATTCAATTGGATCTAGTGAATCGGACTAAATAGATCTAGAGTCCGGGATAGCTCTCCATATAGTGATTTATACATCTAAAATCATAGTTACATAAATATTGTCCTTCTAAGTCTGTGTCTAGGATACGCTTCGGGCTTAACTAGTTAATTGGATATTGCCAATGGTTTATTGATCGTGTTGACTAGCTGGTGACCTAGATAATTCAACAAGTAAGGTTCTAATTCCATTAGATAGTTAGACAAATGGACTACTAGTGTATAAATTGCCATTAAGCGGTAAGGGGTAAAGTCTTTATAAGCTAGGGTTTAACATGATCACCATTGCCTTAATCCCTAAGATAGATTATAATCATCAAATAAGGATGCTTTATGCGGATGCTTTAATTATGACAGAATTAATGTGTCTAGGTCTTAGGATGATGTAACGCCTAAGTCTTAAGAATGATATGCCACCTCGAGAGAATAAATCATTGCACTTAATAAACAAACCAACATTCTAATCGGATTAATAATGGTTAATACAAATTTTTTATATAAGGTTCGACCGCTCTTTCATCTTTTGTTAATTAGCTTGCGTAGGTAAAAGTGCCTTGAATTGATTTTAGACACCAACCAAACCGTGCTAGTCTCTCAGGCTGAAAACTCCCCTTTTCCGTTAGAATTAGGATATTAGACTAACATAGGTTTAACATAGGTTTAGAATAGAATAGAATTAACATAGATTAGATAACCAAGATATTAATTAAATTGATAGATTTAACCTCGCTTCAAGTGTTCGACACCCTACTTACCACGAAACTACTACCGACCGGGTACACTGCCCGTTAAAGTGTTGTTTTTTGTTTAGTCGGCAAAATATAAATTTAAAACTTGAATCAATAAAATATACACCACACAACGACACATCAAGTTTTTGGCGCCGCTGCCGGGGAGTAAAAATTAATCTTGATTTTTATTTGATATTTTGGTTTTTAACATTAGATTTGATCAAACCCTTAGGATTAGTGTAATTTAGATTAGTATATTATTCTGCGTATTTGATTATTTGTTTTAACCGTTTTCCTATTCTGTTAATTCGATACGGCGTATCTAAGTCCATTAGATACGGCATATCCAGTCTGATTATCTATATGACGTATTCATATCTTTGTATACGAAGTATTGACTATTTTCTTTACAAATCTATTTTTCTAGAATAACTTTACTTTGCATCATGTTTTACTTTTTAGGAATAGAATCCAGACTCCGTCCATATCATTTTATCTACCCAGAAAGAAGCCTGACAATGGAAGAGATGTTAAACAAGTTAATTAATGAAGGAAAACGAGAACACGAGGAGATGAGGGCATTCATTTATGACTTCCAAACTAACAATGAGCTCTTGTTTAAAGAAAGGAATAATTCACTAATTGAGCTCAGATTTGGGGTACAAGAGTTATTAAAAGTAATTAATAACGTTCTGATGATAGATTGCGATGTTAAGGGAGTAACTACTAGAGGTGGAAAAACTATGACTCAAGATGTTCAGGATAACGACACCAATGTACAACCAAAATAACCTTTAGTAGTTGAACTCGAAAAGCGAGTCGGATCAAACGAAGTCCTCATTAATGATCAACCTCAAATAACTAGCGAACCTGTTATTAAACCATCAAATGAAGTACAACCACCACTAGTTCCTTTCCTTATAAGATTGAGAAAAGAAAAAAATGAGGCTCAACAGAAGAAGTTTTTGAAAAATCTGAAGCAACTCAACATCAATTTGCCTTTCATCGAAGCATTAGCTCAAATGCCGAAGTATGCTAAATTTCTAAAAGGTTTTCTAACTAACAAAGCCAGACTGGAAGAAGCTTGCAAAATCATTATGAACGAAAGATGCTCTGCCGTATTATTAAACAAGCTTCCATCAAAGGAGAAAGACCCAGGGAGTTTTACTATTCCTTGCGACATTGGCTAATTACATATTGATAATGCATAACAGATCTTGGAGCTAGCATAAGCTTAATGCCATACACGATGTACAAGAAACTTAGTTTGGGAGAACCGAAGGCTACTAGAATGAGTTTGGAACTTGTGGATAGGTCGATCCAATATTCGAGAGGAATAATCAAATATGTGCTCATTAAAGTAGATAAATTCGTCCTTCCCATAGATTTCGTTATCCTAGATATGACCGAAGACTCAAGAGTTCCTATAATTTTAGGAAGACCATTCTTGGCAACCGCTCGAGCTATGATTGACGTATTCAATAAGAAGATAACACTAAGAGTGGGGGATGATGAAGTAATCTTTGACATAGACAAATCAATTAAAAGACCAACAACTGAAGACGATGAATGTTACAAGATTGATGATTTAGACGAAATGATCAACGAAGAAGCTCAGGAATTACTGGCAAATGAAGAGCCTGACTTGTTTTTATCAAGGGGACTGGAAAAATCAATTGATCAATCAGACCTAGAATGTTGTGAATCTACCGGTAGCAATGAAAAGAATGGGGATGATTCAGAAAACTCGATACGGCGTACCGACTCTGCCAATACGCCATATCCAGTTACGCATGGAACTATAAATGGCGATGATGTTAAAAGCGAACACCTTTATTCAGCCAGTGCTAACGAGATCGATGAGAAAAAACCAGAGCTGAAGAATCTGCCTCAACACTTAGAATACGCATACCTTCATGAAGACAAATCCTTTCCCATTATTATCTCATCTAAATTGTCCGAAAAAGAGAAATTTCACTTCTACAAGTATTGGAGAGACGAAAAGGGGCAATCGCTTGGAAAATGTCAGATATCAAAGGAATCAGTCCGTCATACTGTACACACAAGATTTTGATGGAAGATGACTACAAACCGGTCATCCAACCCCAAAGGCGTCTAAATCCGAAGGTTCAAGATGTTGTGAAAAACAAAATTGTGAAACTACTTGATTTCGGGCTAATTTATCCAATTTCAGACAGTTCATGTGTTAGCCTTGTTCACGTTGTGCCCAAAAAGGGAGGGATGACTGTAGTTTTGAATGATAATAATGAACTAATCCCTTCCCGAATAGTTACTGGATGGAGGGCGTGCATTGATTACCGTAAACTTAATGATGCAACTCGAAAAGACCATTTTCCCCTTCCTTTCATTGACCAAATGTTAGAACGTTTATGTGGGAATGAATACTACTGTTTTCTTGATGGATTTTCAGGATTTTTCCAAATACCAATCGCTCTGGAGGATCAAGAAAAGACTACCTTCACCTGTCCTTATGGGACTTTCGCTTACCGACGAATGCCGTTTGGATTATGCAATGCTCCTGCCACTTTTCAAAGATGCATGCACACTATCTTTCTATCGACATGGTGGAAGACTTTAAGAAGGTTATCCTGGATGACTCTCGTGTTTGGTAACTCTTTTGATTGTTATCTGGCTAACTTAGATAGAATGCTTGCTAGATGTGAAGAAACCAACTATGTGCTAAATTGGGAAAAATAACATTTTATGATAAAAGAATGGATAGTTTTAGGACATAAAATATCTGGAGCAGGAATTGAAGTTGATAGAGCAAAAATCGATGTGATAGCTAAATTACCATACATAACTAACGCAAAGGGAGTTAGAAGTTTTATGGGGGATGTTGGGTTTTACCGAAGGTTTATAAAAGACTTCTCCATGATATCTAAACCAATGACCCAGCTTTTGATGAAAGACGTAAAGTTTGATTTTTCTGATGATTGCAAAAAGGCATTTAACATTTTGAAAGAAAAACTTACCACCGCGCCTATCATAATATCTCCCAATTGGAACGTACCCTTCGAATTAATGTGTGACGCTAGTGACTTTGCTGTTGGAGTTGTTTTGGAGCAACGAATTGATGGAAAATTCAAGCCAATTTGATTAAAACATTAGAGATACAAATCGGGCAAATGAGCAAGGTACTACAGGAGAGAGGATTTAGAAGCCTACCGAGCTCAACTAAAACAAACCCGAGAGATCAAGTCAAGTCGATTTCTACCACTGTTGAAGCTCATTCAAACCCAATACGCTATATTGGATCTCCCCGATACGCCATATCCGATGGACAGAACAGTAAGCTGGTGTACAAGTCAAGACAAACGATGGTTCCTTTTCCAAGTCGTTTAGATAATCATTACTATGTAGAGGAAGAAGAGGGGATCTATGGACCAAAATTCATGGAGGCTTATGGAGCTTCACATATCAATCACACCATACCCTAAAAAGAAAAAGACCCAGGAAGTTTCACTTTACCTTGCTTTATTAATAATGTTTGCTTTAACAATGCCCTTGTTGACCTAGGAGCTAGCATTAGTATAATGCCTCTCTTGACCTACCTTAACTTAGGATTAGGCGAATTAGCTCACACTAGGTTGACAGTTGAATTGGCAGATAGGACTGTGAAATATCCAAAAGGAATAGCTAAAAACGTACTAGTAGGAATAGGTAAATTTACCTTCCCCATAGACTTTATAATTCTTGATATGCCCGAGGATATCAAAGTGCCCTTGATCCTTGGAAGACCATTTTTGTCTACCGCCCGGTCTAGATTGATGTTTACAAAAGAAAGATTACTTTAAGGGTCGGGGAAG
The DNA here is from genome assembly GCA_026074375.1 of Tanacetum coccineum. NCBI lineage: Eukaryota > Viridiplantae > Streptophyta > Magnoliopsida > Asterales > Asteraceae > Tanacetum > Tanacetum coccineum. Next base: position 9,505 of record BQNB010134860.1, on the reverse strand, counting down.
AAAAGATTATTTTCAAAAGTGTTAAACCTGCTAGTAGTTTAATTAGGAGGGTCTACATGCTAAGTTTGAGAGAAAGAATGGAACTTGATTTAGAAGCTAGGCTAATGGGAGAGACTTTGGTGTTGAATAGATCATTAGACCCTTTCTTGGAAGATTACATTGAATTAAATGATCTAAATGAACCAATTAAGCTTAGGAGAAATCAAGGAGATGATTTGATGCCCACCATTAAGGAAGGTGAGGTAATTGAGGAATTTATAACTAGGGATGAAGATCTTGATATTGGAATTGATGGTTACCCTAGTTATTGTGACGACGATAAGAAAATCCATATAGATTGCGCCCACAACTTAAAATTTTCATGCATGATAGGATTTGAATTTACACACGTCAACTTCTTCCTGTTATTGTACGTCAATATGATGTCAAGAAAATTTCATAATTCAATAATGAAAATAAGATGGTGTACAAAGGGGATAATGTTGTAGGATCCTTAATGAATGTGCCTATCTTTGTTGGAACTTTTTTTGTTATGACTGATTTTGTAGTTTTAGAGGATATGGATGCTTATCGTGATGAAGGAATGGGCGATGTTATTTTTGGCAAACCGTTCTTACGAGAAGTTGGAATTAAAACAAAATGGTTCGAAGGGATAATTACCCTTTACAATGGTGATGATGAAATAACTTACCAAATGGTGCGATCACATCTGAGGTTTAAAAACTACACTAATAAGCAATACAATAAGATCCCACCATTACTGAAGGTAAGTGAAAAAGATGAGAAGAATGGAATCTCGCATGCATACCAAAAGCTTAAAGGGCTCTACAAAGGAGTTTTAAATCTAGGACCCGATTACATTCGAGATGAAAAGATGGAAGAATGACTCACACGCGGGCACATTAACGTGCATGAGATGGAATAAAGAGAAGCTGAAGAAAATTCTAACTTAAAGACTTCACTGTAAACAAAAGTGCTTCTCGGGAGATAACCCGGATTGTTATTTAATTTTGTTATCGAATCTGTCTTGCCAGACAACAATACAGTGTATCCGCTCCATACCATACGGCGTATTGATCGTCTGGACTTATCAGTCTTTATTTTTATTGCACTTTAAAAACATCATTGTCAGATTTTGAGTACGGCGTATTCACTAACCTGATACGCCATATCCACATGACTTACTCATATTTAGTTTGTTTAGTTTAGTTTAAATTAACCGTAGGTACCAAGATAGGAATACACATGTTCTTCCTATATTTTCTACAAGACCTCGAGAAAGAAATAATTGGTGGAGAATTTAAATTTTTGGAAATCTTAAAGTGTTGGAGTCTTGAAACTTTAAGGCGGCTGTTCAACACAATCTTGCTCATAAACGCAACTTAGAGAATCTACCGAGCAAATATCAGGGGAGTTTCTTATTCTAATTCTTTTTAATTCCCGTATTTAATGTTTTACATATACAATCAAGTGGGGGAATGGAATTAGAATGTTTACTTGTCCTATTTTTCACATTAAAATGATTAAAATGCTTAAATTATGCTCAAATTTAAAAAAAATTCAAGCATACTTTTGTGAAATTACTTGATACATAACCCGCACACAATAACCCTTGTTAGATATTGTGAGGATTTAGCCTTTCCGTTTCCAAATGTTTACCCAAATTCCACAAAATATGAGTGTGCCGGTGATGTTGTAGACTTTAGAACTTGGCTTGGTATATCTATTCGAGACCACAATAATGAGTATTATGGATTTAATTAGAGTAACTTGTTTAAATTGGTAAATTTTAGGATTACACCCAAATCGCCTTTACATGTTGTTTATTAACTAACTACACCGGTTAGTTAACCTCTAGTTTAAACCCTTTTCCACTCTCATCTTTAGAGTGAAGATCCACTAGAACAACCCGTAGAGCCAATCCTTTAGGAATTTACACCAACTATTTGTTTTGTTACACCCTTACACCTTAACCTACCCTGTTAGATTAAGTTTAATTTATAGTTGCTAGTTGCTTAAAGTGTAAAGTTTGTATTTCCCGAGTCTTGTGTCATTTTCTATCTTTGGTGCGGTTGGAAATTTGCACATTGCAAATGGGAATGTATATTAGTAGTCAAAACTCATGTGATTTTACTACCGTCACAATTATTGGTGAAACCGAAGAACGAAGAATTACCGAAGGAATTATCCGGAATTATTATGATCGTGAAGATGGTGAAACTACACCGAGATTTGAAGCATAGTTATGAAAAAAAATCAAAAAATGAGAAAAATACAAAAAGAGAAAGAAAGTTTGAAGATAATCGTTTCGCAAAGGAATTACCGAAGGAATTACACGAAGGATCGATTATTCGTTGATACGTCAAAAAAAATCAACGATGTAAAGTATTGTACAAAGTGGAAGATATCGCCACTTGCCTTGTAGAGTATGTAAAGTTTTGGGATGATTGGGAAGTTGACCATTACGGGAACGCCAACTTAGGTTGTTGTTTTTGATCAATGATCAAGACGTTGTAAATAGCTGTGTCTTTATCATGGTAACGGTCAGGAAAAAAGTATCTAGCAACTTGTATCTTAAGTCTTAATCTATTTGTTTCTTGATTTTTATTTAACAACAATTTACTTCCCTCTCACCTAATGATTAGCCGCTGGTTTTACGCGAATGAGGATTCATACGAACATGCATGTCTATTCCGTCGTTACGGCCATGTATGCATGTCTTGTACCTCGTTGGTTTACAACTTTTGGTGAAAGTTAGAAGGTTCCTACCCTATATCATTCTTCATCCTAACCGTTGGTTAAATTCGAATGGGGATGTGATCGAACATGCATGTCTATCCTGGCATTCCGGTTGTGTATGTGTGCTTCACTTTCCTTGTTGGAGTGGTACTTCTGGTGAAAGATTGTAGAATGATCAACTTTACCTTTATAAATTTGTTACTCCTTGGATTTAGTGGTGGAGATGTGTATCATTGCCAAGCTTATGATAGAATACTCATCATGACCGAGCAATTGAGCGAATTAGTTACATGTTACCACATAGATTAGTTGAGTGATTTGAGTGTTTTCATCTTCCTATTTCGTGAGGTGTTTGGTTGTGTACTTGTAATAGATCGAAAAAGTGCTTTAACGGAAAATATCCTTAGGGATACATTTTTATAAACTTCTAAAGGCTACTTGAGGACAAGTAGGATTCAAGTGGGGGAGATATTTGATGACATCAAATAACGTCTATTTTATAGCATCATTTATCCCACAATATTAACCCAATTTGTATAGTTATTGCAAAGAATTATTAATTAATTGTTTATATTTGAGAATTACAGTAATTATGGAGTAATTGGTGAAAAATAGCAAAATGCGCGCATTTTGGAGCTTAAATAAAGATATTTTGAAGATTACTATTCTTAAGACCAATACGCCGTATCCATCAAGGAAGATACGACGTATCCGTGCCTGCACTCACCAAAGACCATAGAGGAATAAATATCAATACTCCATATCCAGGGGACTCAATACGCCGTATTCAAGAAATGGAATCAATATAATATTATAGAAGATATCAAGTGTGGTCCCTACTCTAAGAAATCCCCAATACGATGTTTCTAACTCATGGATACGCCGTATCGAACCGACTTCCAGACCTTATAAATAGAAAACTCAAAAACGAGTTTTATGTGTGCTAAATCATATTCTCGATACCTAAAGCACAAAAGTCAATTTTTAGAGGAGAAAAAGAGAACAAAAGGTTAAGCAACATTTTCAATTCCATAGAAGACAACGTGTAATTCCATATACTTTAGTAATCGTTCAGTTTTTGGTATCATTCGTTAACTCGATTAGTTTACCTTGGCCAAATAATTGCTTTTGTATTTATTATGACTTTTGAAGGCTAATACATTCGGGTATTAGCCATTATTATGAAGATCTAAATGTTTGGTATTATTTATCTCGATTTCTTGATTTATCGTTGAATGTAAGGATGGCAAAAGTACCCGAAACCGACGGGGAAAACCGAAACCCGAACCGGTTGGGTCGGGTTGGCGGGTTCGGATGCGGGTTCGGGTATTGATTAAAAATATTATCCGGGTACGGGTTCGGTAACGGGTTCTGGTAATACCCGCCCCGATTACCCGTACCCATATCCGTTTACCCGAATTCGTACCCGTTTTATTTTTATTATAATTAATTAAAGTATATATATTATTACATATAATTTCTTCTAATTTATTTTTTATATAACTATTTCTATTATTTAACACATTTGAATGTTGTACATTAATTATTCGAAAGCGCTAAATCGTGGATACGGTATTTGATTTCTTTAACTTTTAAAAAATTTAAATATATGAGGATGTTTTGCTTTATTTTTTCGATGGATTTTAGTGTGACTTAATCTTGATACCCGTCATTTTTCTATAAAGTATTCAATTAAGAATACCCAATACCCGCGGGGAAATCCAAAAAAGTGATGGATAATATTAACCGGGTACCCAACGGGTAATGGGGCGGGCACGGATGTGGATATTATAAATGGGTACGGGTACGGGTACACTAAAACCCGCCCCAAACCCGACTCGTTGCCATCCCTAGTTGAATGCTTGTTTATCTTTACCAATTTATACTTGTTTACGTGCTTTTTTATGCGACCTATCATTCAACTAGATCTAGTGATACGGACCAAGTAATCTAGAGTCTAGGATAGCTCTCTGATATGTGCTTAACTACACATACCATTTACCTAATAAAACGAGCTTAAATAACCAAAAACGAACATAAAATGCCAAATATATGCTTG
>BQNB010134859.1:2927-18248 GCA_026074375.1 Tanacetum coccineum | reverse complement strand
TACAACGTTTACCTTTCTAGGATGGTAGCGAATCTCACAATCGTAATCTGCGAGCAATTCTAACCAACGATGTTGTCTTATGTTTAACTCTTTCTGATCAAGGATATGCTGAAGACTTTTATGATTAGTGAACACAGTACATTTTGTGCCATACAAATAGTGTCTCTAGATTTTAAGAGTGAAAACAACTGATCCTAATTCAAGATCGTGTGTGGTATAGTTTTCTTCATTAGGCTTAAGTTGTCAGGGTGCATATGCAATAACCTTTTCTCTTTGCATTAACACCGCTCCTAGACCTTGGAGTGATTCATCACAGTAAACGACAAAGTCATCGTTTCTTTCTGGTAATGCTAAGATTGGAGCTTCACACAATTTTTGTTTTAGCAATTGGAAAGCTGACTCTTGGTTTTCTCCCCAGACATACTTCTTGTTTTTCTTGGTTAATTCAGTCAAAGACTTTGCGATCTTCGAAAAATCTTTGATAAATCTCTGATAGTAGTCGGCGAGTCCTAAGATTTGGCGTACTTCTGTGGGTGTAGTAGGAGATGCTCAATTCTTAACTGCTTCAATCTTGGCGGGGTCAACGTGAATTCTTTGACTGTGAATCACGTGCCTAAGAAATTGCACGATACTGATCCAGAAATCACATTTGGAGCACTTGGCAAATAATTCCTCCTTTCTGAGTAATCTAGAATTATCCTCAGGTGATCTGCGTGTTTTTCTTTGTTACGGGAGTAGATGAGAATATCATCGATGAACACTATTACAAATTTATCCAAGTATGGTTTGTACACACGGTTCATGAGATCCGTGAACACATCATGCACATTAGTTAAACTAAATGGCATTACTTGAAATTCATAGTGTCCGTAACACGTTCTGAAGCAGTCTTAGGAATATCTTCACCCCTTACTCTCAAATGGTGATAGCCTGATCTTAAGTCAATTTTTGAGTAAGTACTCGAACCTTGAAGGTGATCAAATAAATCGTCGATCCTTGGTAATAGGTAACGATTCTTGTTGGGAATTACAGATTTGATGATACAAAAGAGCAACAGAATGAAACAAAAGGATCAAAGTCGACATTATGGAATCCTACAAGCTGGTGGAGAGCATGAAGAATTCTTGAAGATTTGGTCAAAGAATTGAAGATAAATATTAGGAAAGATTTAAATAGATTTAAATAGTTTCCTTATCTATTGATTTACTTCCTTTGTAAGTCTTGGACTCTCCCTATATAAAGTATCCTAGGCATATAGTTTTGAGTGTGCACAACCTAGAGATGTAGACGTCTCTAGGACTAATAGTTAGTAGTTAGTTAGTTAGTAGCCCTAAGGTATAGAATTGGGGCAAGGTGGAAACGTATGGAATAAAAACCTTGTTTGATAATATACTATTCTTTATATTTCGCTGCATATTTATATTATCTGTAAAACATATCCTAGATGAGTCTAAAATGATCTCCACAATTGGTATCAGAGCCACATGGCTCATGATCTAGGATCTACAAGGTGTTCTGGTGTCGCATCTATGAAGGAAATGAGGTATAAATTTTCTGTCTTGGTTATCATGTCGAATCTGGTGATATTAAGGTTTTTCAACAACCCTAATTCGATATAACATAAAGTTTGTTTAAAATTGTTTTTGATTGGTTACATAATTCAAGCGTTCTTTGGAACTTATTCTATGAAAAGAATCATTAGTGGTTGGTGAGAATGATGAATTTGTGACAGTTTAGAGACATAAAAAGTGTCGCTAAAAAGTATCCTTAAACAGTAGTTATTATGTTTATACTGTTGCGCTTCCTCGTTTCTACTGTTGTCAATGACGACACACAGTGACAGTTTATTGTTAGTACTGCTGTCCTTGGTTAATACTGCTGGTTTGTGATTAGTACTGCTTCTAGTTAGTAGAAACTTTGTGAATACTAAAGAGTATGCAGAATCTACTCTTTAATACTTAGAAGAATGTTAATGAAACAGTAAAGTGTATGAACAATGGTATAACTGAAAAGCTCTAATATTATTATCAAATAATATGAGTAGTCTGTGTAATACTAGGGTTTACAACCTTAAAGCTATATATCAAAACTCTATGAATGTGTATATAACACCATAACCTAGGATCTCCTTTTATACACCAAGGAGTCCTTTACAAGATAACTACAAATCTTCTAAATATTTATCTTATACGAATCTTTCTAATAATATAAGATATACACAAAATAAACTAATACAAATCATATCACACGTCTTTATCTCTTCAGCAGTCTTAAGTCTTCATGCAGCAGTCTTAACTCCTTCAGCAGTGTTAAGTTAGTACTGGCAGTACTAACTTTCTTCTAGTAGTACTATCTTCAACTCTGGCAGTACTAACTAAGCTTGGTAGTATAAACTCTTCCCTTGGCAGTACTAAGTGTGATAAGTTTAATTCCCAACAATCCTCCCCTAAACTTATGATTTACCTTCAAATCAACAAGTTTCTCTGAATTAAACCATTTGTGCTGAGAGGATGCGTCCAAACACTTTATTGTCTTGGTCTGTTTGCCTGTATGAAGATTTTCCTTAAAAGCTCATTTGCCATCTTTGAATGTTGTTTTACTAACAACTTGTTAACTAACATCAAAGTCTGAACTTCTTTTGACAATGGATATTCTTTCTCTACCAACATGAAAATATTTATTCCTCTCTCTGTAGACACAAGATGAACCCTACATTTATCATATAATCTCCAATTCAATGGATCATGCATATATCTTTGAAGTTTCCATAGTGTATCAAATAGTGTTATGTTCAAACACCTCTTTAATCAACCATAATGTACCTTTCTTGTCATCAGCAGTGTTGTTGAACTGAATCTTCTTAACCAAGTTCCTAGCACAACAAGTCATCCTTGTCAAATACTTTCAGCCACATATCCTCAATGACATTGAAATCTTATTATAGTACCAACCCTGATGATCTTCTAATATTTTCTAGATTCTTCAGTGTAAACCTCCTAGTCAATGATTAGATATTTGACCTGTAAAGCTTCAACATAAACTTCTTCCACTGGAACTACCATCATCGTTATTGTAAATCCTCTTATGACATTTCTTTTCCTCTTCCTTCTGGTGTTCTTGACTGATCCCGCAGTTACCATTAGTCTTTTAGTCTAATGAACCGGTTCATGACAAGTTCTGCTTCTGCACCCCTTTTAGAACTTCCAACTTCTGCAGAATCAGTAATTGTTGCTTGTGAACTTCTAGCTGCTAACTCTGATGGTCTTCCTCTATCTTCGTCTTCATGGGTATAAAAGTGTTGACATTCTTCATTGTAGTTTCAATATTTCCTTGAGCCTCATCAAAGAAATCTTTTCAATTGTATGTAAGTGTAATAACTTCCGCCATGTCTTGATGTAATTAATCATATAATTCCTCTGTTGAGCTTGTGTCATGGGCTTGTTCCTCTTTGCTTCAGCTTTCTGTGCAGCAAAATATCTCTTTCTCTGATTAATAAGATCTACAAGCATCTTTGCTTGATCAACTTTACTGTACTTGTTTCTTTCCTCTGCTTGTAGTCTCTGAGTTAGCTCTTCATCAGCTTCAACTCTTGCTCTAATATTTTCCCATTCTTCCTCAGTAAAAGATTGAGCTGCTTCATGAACTCTAGCCATCCTTTGTCTTTCTTCTTCATCCAGTTCCTCTTGCAGTCTCACAGCTGCTTCATGTCCAAGCCTATCTTGTTCTTGCTGTAATTTTGTTCTCTTGATCTGTTCATCTTCAGATTCCTCCATTTTACATTTACCTTTATCTTTGATTACAACTGGTGAGGGAATATTGATGTTAACTTTTTGAACCATACCAGCAGTACTAACTGATTCTTCAGCAGTACTAAACATCCTATTAGCAGTACTAATTCCACCACTGCTAGTACTAACTGCCCTTCTTCTTCTAGTATAAGTGTGAACATTTGTTTTAGCTGCATCTGCAAGAATTTTAGCTGCACTAAGAACTCCCAACTGATCTTCAGGTTGATCTTCTCCCTGTGTAGGAGTAACCAAAGTAACTCCTGCATCTTGATCAATTTCTTCTATCATCCTCCCCTATTTGGAAGAATCCTCTAAATCCTCTTCATCATCTGAAACGACAATTTTGGCTCTCCTTCTGGAATGGTTTGTCTTGACGGTCTTTTCTAACCTTTTCACCTTCATGATAAGCTTGGTATAAGCAGCACCATATACTTGCTTAGTTTGCTTCAAATCTGCCTCCAAGCTTTCTACTTTCTTGGACAATGTTGTACATAAAACCATCAATTCTTGTAGTGTCATACTGCCCTCATCACTTCCAAGTGTGTTAACTCTTAGGAGAGGTGAATCATAGGGTGGTGTAGGTACCCTCTCAGACCTAGTCTGAGCAATGGAACCCCCCATGGCTTCTTGGCACCTAGGACTACCACCTGCACCAATTCCCTGAGGAAGAGGCACATTAGGTATTGTCGTGGATTGGGTCTTATTAATGTTACCACTAGCCTGCTCTGCATCTAAGCTAGTAGCAGTAGTGGTAGCCCTTTCTACTCTGTCATCCCACTCCTCATAGACAGCCTCATCTGGTACATTTAGTATAGGCTCACTAGTCTGAGGTAACTTAATGACCTTGTTTAAGGCTTGCCTAGGTGTTTGAGTCTTTTGGTGTGATAAAGATACAACATTAAGGATTGGTTCTTCATGAGTAGGTTGAGAAGTAGAAGATGATGGATGGGGTTTAGAGGGATGTCCTAAACCTTCACCCTCTTCTGCTTGAATTGCTAGCATACTTGGAAACAAAAGAGTGTGTTCCCTAGAAAAACCTCTTTTCATATTGCTAAAAAGTTTTGGAGTTAAAGTAGGAGCAATATATTTTCTGTTGTGGGGATTAAGGAATCTTTTGTTCTTGTCCAAAAATATTTAAATAAATCTTGGATACATTAAAAATTTATATTTACTATCCAAGTTTTTCACCATACCATCAAAAATCAATTTAGAAAAGTTAAAAGTTATGTTTGTGGCCAGCAATAATTTGCAGTTGCTATAATAGCTACTAAATTGTACCAAAAGTTTCTTAGACTAAGACAGTGTAGGATGGTATGGATCAAAAACCTCCACTGAGGGGAAAATTTGCCTTTTTGAAAAGTCAGTTTATCATCAGTTAAAACATACCCCATCAGTGAGAGTTGATCAAAAATTTTAGTAGTTGGCAAAACATTAATAACATCTACATCTGCTAATTAGAGATGTCTCCTAACAGATGCTTCAGTAATAGTGAATTATTCACCGTCAACTGTGGTAGTTATTTCTTGTTCTCCATTATCAACTGTTCTGACAGTAGTAGTCTGCCAAACTTTTGATAAGAAACATAGATGAGTAGATCTTAGTAAGACATTCTCATATGACTACCATTGAAGAAAAATCTAACTAGCTCTTGGAATCCTTCACTCCCAGATGGTTTCTTTAGATAAGAAACCATGCTGTGTTTGTTGTAGAATTCCAAATTAGCCATTAGTGATTTAGTTATGATAAGGGTTCTAGGTTTATGTTCGTTAATGAGGGTATGAGAGTTTGGCAAAGTTAATTGAGATTTTATAGAAAGCGCTTAAGGGTTTTGATTGGACCGACTGAATAAAATGGATTCTTTATCTTGAAGAAAGCTTATAAATGAAAGAAAGATCAAGAATTATCCAAATTATAGTCCCCTATTAGCGAAATATTTGGCAGAAATATCTCAACGTCTATATTTAATTGCCAAAAATCTATTATGTCCCAAATAGTACTAACGGTAGCCTAGCAGTACTAAGTTTAGCCTAACAGTACTAAGTAATGCCCAGCAGTACTAAGGATAGACTAACAGTACTAAATAGTTCCCAACAGTACTAGGAAATGCCTAGCAGTATTAACTTTTGAAGTACCAATCTTAACTTCAATTTCATTCCAAAAAGCATTTCCACCATCAATTTTGATTCTCACAAGCTCTCTTTCTGTTTTTATTCTCACTTTATCTCTCAATTATTTTTCTTACTGAATCACTCTGTCTGTTTTTATTTCACAAATCTCTCTTTCTATTTTTGAACTCACTACATCTCTTATTTCTTTTTCTCACTTAAATACTCTTTCTGTTTTTGGTTTACACATCTCTTTATTCTTTTAAGCTCACTTTTTCTGTCTATCTATTTTTGGTTTCTCTTAAATCTCACAATATTTATTATAATAGCAGTAGTAATGATACTTACCAATAGTAAGTTAGGCCAACAACACTAACTTGAAATTTCATCATTTGCTGCTGTTCCATTTCATGTCAAGCATAGTCTACTGCATTTTGACACTATTAACCTTCCCTCAATCAATGCTTCATGGGTTAAGCATTCCAATACTGGCAGTTAGATATTGAAATCTGCCAACATTAAATGCTTTTGTGAGCAAGTCTGCAACATTCAGATCTATGTGAATCTTGATCATCTGAATAAGCTTCTTCTCATATGAATTTCTGATAAAGTGATATCTAATCTTAATGTGCTTAGTCTTTGAGTGAAATTCTAGATTCTTAACTATGCAGATGGTGCTTTCATTGTCAATGAAGATCTTGGTATTCATGAATTTGTATCCTTAATCCAGCATTTGATTTTGAATCTAGAGTACTTATCCATAAAAACTAGCAGTAGCTACATACTCTACTTCAGTAGTAGAGGTGGCAACTATAGTTTGCTTCTTGCATTGCCATGAAAAACAAATCCTGCTTCTAAGAAATTGGACAACCTCCTGTGTAGATTTTCCTGTCTAAACTTGCATCCAATAGTCCTATCAGTATAAGCTTTCCAAGTTAAATGGGGAGTCTCTAGATACCAAAGTCCTAATTTTAGGTTGACCTTTCAAGTATCTAAAATTCTTTTCACAACAAAGATGTGAAACGTTAGATGTTAAACTTTAGTGTGACTGAAATCTTGCCACAACAAAAACACAAACATAATATCAGGTCTAGAAGCTGTTAGATACATCAATGATCCAATCATTAATCTATATAAGTAAACATCAACATCTTCATCTTCTGTATCCTTGAGCAATTGGTTAAAAGTCTCCATAGGTGTACTTGCTATTTTCACAGTTGAAAAACCAAACTTCTTCAAGATTTCATCCACATACTTGTCTTAACTGATGAAAATCTCATTATCTTTCTGAGTCACTTGTAATCCTAAGAAGAAAGTGAGTTCTCCCATAGAACTCATCTGGAACTTCTTATGCATCATCTTCTCCAACTCAGTACACATCTCTTTCCTTGTAGACCCAAAAATGATATCATCTACATATACTTGTACTAGTAGGATATCACCTTTGACCCTTTTAATGAACAAAGTCTTAACAATCTGGCCTCTCTGAAATCTATTATCCAATAAATAGGTAGATAAAGTCTCATACCAAGCTCTAAGAGCCTGATGTAGACCATATAATACCTTGTCTACCTTATAAACTTTGTCAGGAAACTATGGATCTTCAAAACCTAAAGGTTGACAGACATAAACTTCTTCTTCAATCTTGCTATACAGAAATGCACTCTTTACATCCATTTGGTACACAACAAAGTCTTTGAATGAGGCATAGGCTAAGAACAACCTAATTGCTTCAATCCTAGCAACTGGAGCAAAACCCTTATCATAATCTATTCCTTCTTCTTTAGTGTAACCCTGTGCAACCAGCCTTGCCTTATTTCTAATCACAATTCCTCTCTCATCTTTCTTATTCCTGTAGACCCATTTTGTTCCAATAGCCCTCTTGCCATATGGTAAATCAACCAAAGTCCAAACTTGTTGTAATTTGAATTATATAAGCTCTTCTTGCATAGCTTCTATCCAACTTAGATCTTTTAATGCTTGGATCACCTTCTTGGGCTCTTCCTGAGATAGGAAACAAGCAAACAGACAAGTATGAAGGTCTTCATGAGTTTTCCCTTCATAAACATTACTAATAAACCCTTGTTCATTTGTCATTCTTCTTATTTGGACACCAGATTGCACATTACCAATCACATTTTTAAGTGAGTGATCTTTATAGATTCTTGTATTTAGAGTAGAAGGAACTGGATATGTGGTATTAATGTTGCTCATATCCACTTCTATTTCATCACCAAAGAAATCAGCATGTGTGGCTTCAAGTGTAGCATTATTTCCAAAAGGAAACATGTCTGGTTCAAATTGAGAGCCATTTGACCTAGCAGTATTAATTGTTGGACTAATAGTATTAATATTTAGACTACCAGCATTAAGAGTTGGACTGGCAGTATTAATACTTGGTCCAGCAGTATTAATATCTTGAATATTGTTTTCAGGCTTCTCTTGATCATCACTTCTATTTTCATCATCCTTTTTTTCAGAATCACTAGAAGGTTGTGATTTATCATTGCTAGCATTCTTTGAAGAAGAATCAAATAGTGAACCATCTTTCCATAGTAGCATCAAAATGTAGTCTTGGCTAGATCTTGTCTCCTTACTAGATTGACCTGCACCAATACTTTCTTTTGTACCTACAAAATCATTAGAGTTTGTACCGGCAACAACTGGCACATAATTCATTGATTTTATAGCACCCCGTGTTTTCAAGTCATTGACGACGTCGATAAATCTACTATTTATTTTTAGTGTCGTACGCGTTTGCTTGTAATTTCATGTATTAAGTAAAATCACGTAAGCTAAAAATTTGTGTTCAATGTAAACGGGCACCAAACAATTAAACATTTACATCAAGCAAGTATTAAATAATTATTTTGAGAATAATTATGGTCTTTGTTCATTGTATTTTTATTGGTTGCGTAAATTGATTACGTTTCGCGATAAATTGCGTTTAGGCATTCCCGGAATCACCAAAACTTTTCCTACGCCTCAACAAATACCCAAATTATACCAATACTCAAATTTTACAAAATATATCTACATATCAACCCATGCCGGATTTAAAGAGAAATATACAAGAAAAATGAAAAAAAATCTGCAACTAGGTCTTGTACAACATCAACTCATTAACTTATACATACCTGTTCTTTGACCAAGACCAACTTCCCTAAGACCTCATCTGTTTTCTTGACCACATTTGGCATCTTTTTTACTAGTCATTATCATATATTACTAGTAATACATGCATAAACACATAGATAACAAGAACACTTGGTGTAAAAGATCAAAATCTCTCCTTTTTTTTTTTTCTTTTTGTGTGTTTTCTCTCCTTCGTCAACCCACGGCTCAAAACTCTCATTATAAACCAACCATACAAAATTTTTCTTCATCATTTACACACATTCTCATATCATATCTAAGATGTCCTAAGTTGTTTGCAAGGTTTGGTTAAAGGTTTTCAAGTGTTGAAGCAAAATCAAATTAGGTTTCATATTTGAATTAGGTTGTCATAGCTTAGCAAGCTTGGGTTTAAATCTAAACAAAGGGTTTTAGATCATATTCTCATCATTATACATCATTAACATAAGGTTTATCTAAGACCCTTATCTTTCATTTCAATGATTTATATGGATATATGATTCTATAATAGCTAGAATCTCCATTTAGGACTTGTAAACATGTAACAAGAGGTTTTACTTGTGATAATCATTTTGTACACTTACATATTTGTGATAATGCTAATATTATGTTAAAATGGATATCTTATAAAGTGTTTATACCAATTGTTAAGTGAAAAAATGATTATGTAACAAAATTAGGTTTATAAAGTTACTTAATATGTTACAAGTAAAAGTATGGCAAATGGCATGTTAATTTTGTTTATGGACTTTTTAGTGATGTTATATGGAACACTAAATAAGGTTGTGTTGAAGTATAACACTTTTAACACTCTGGTTTATTGTGTAATAAAAATGGTTATGTATAAAACTAGTGATTAAAGGTTACATAAGAAAGTTATTGTTTAAAAGAGTTATTATGGACTTGTTATCATGGAATTTTGGACAAGAGATGGACTAATGGACTTTATTATATGTAAGACATATAATATATATATAGTATAAAAGACTTATGGTAAAATACAAAGTTGAAAGTTATAGAAACAAAGTTTACATATGGAATCAAGAAAGACATCCTAACTTTCTGTTTTAATTCGACATACAACCTGTCCATTTTATATTTTTATAAAATAGTACGTCTCATGACGATTCCAAAAAGCTAAGAAACTTGAAAAACGGATAAATAACGAAAAAGTTACGGTAAAAACAAGTTATACGATAAATAAACGGATTTATAAAAGAATTTTTATAAAATAATTTATAAAAATTATATAAAACAGCAAGTTTGGTATTTTTAACAAATAACACATATTTTTAGGATTTCAAAATGATAAGAATTGTAATTTTTCAATTAATAACAAATGAGTTATGAATTTCGCGAGTTTACGACAATTAATACTTTTATAAAACAATTTTTATAAAAGTTACTATTCATGACAGAAACTTTTATTTTTGTAAACCTCATAAATTGATAGAACTTTCAAAAACGAGAACGTGCTCGAAAGAATCGCTAAAAACGGAGCTATAACGAAGAAAATACGACATTTACGAGTTTACGATAACAAAAACTATATAAATAAATTTATGATCTGGTGTGAACAGTAAAAGTTACTGTTCACCAGTAGGTCCAAAATTTGAAAATGTCAAATTTTGATAACTCGACTTAATACGAAAACGTGAGCGCAAGAAACACCTCAAACGGACTCGAAACGCGAAAGTTACGCCAGTTTTACTACAACGGTAATTATAAACGTTTTAACTTATTAAACACAATTTTTCCAAAACAATTAGATGGTGATTGGCTATATAGAATTATGCATGGTAGTAATACCCCCAATGTGATTAGTACTCTATAGCGACCTTAATGTTAAATATTTCATCTGACAATTTGCGTGGCGCATTATCTGATATACTTGATATCACTCACCTCAAGGGAGTTCAAGCCCCCACCTAGAGACATGATTTGTTTTTACAAGTTATTTGGGTGGAGAAACATGACAATGTATTATAATTGGACCACAAGAGGTTAAGTTTTATATTATATTATGGATTGCCTAAGTACGATAACCCTAAGTTTGACCATTATCAGAATTGTCAGTTACTGGATTGTGTGCGCGAATTTATGAATAGATCAATTGGGATGACATCCCCTTCTGTGATTTTGCTATCTCTGGGAAAACGAACGTATAACCATGTCGAACATAGGATGTTGCGGGTTAGAACATCATCACGGGCAATGTAGGCCAGTTATATGGTATTCATTTATGTCGAGCTTCAGTGTCATGAGCTTAGGGCAACGTAATTACATTTATATGATGTATGCATCTGTTGCATTATCATACACTTGGGAAATCTGTGGTCCTACAATATATGATTTTATCAAACCTATTAATTCACCTACATAATTGTTGACGTGTTAAGCAATTTTTTTCAGGAGGATAAGTAAGCATCAAGGTACCAAGGATACATATGTTGAATTATTTGGATGTCATGCTAAAGATATGGTTGTATTATGTTTTGGGAAACTCATGTGTTGAGAACCAGTATCTTTGTAATAACAACAAGGAACAAGTTAAAGCTTCGGGCTATTTGTATCAAATATTTGTTAAATCCAATGTATCAGTTTTAAAACGACTTTTTGGTCGTTCTATATATGTCTTGTGTTATTGATCTGAGAAGTAACACGCCCCGGACCCTTATTCCGCTGCGACCCAATTTGGGGGTGTTACAGATTTTGTTAGAACATCAATATCAAACAGCCACTTTGGACCATCACCTGCAATAATAGGCTTGTCTTCCAAGAACCTAATGTGCAAGTTTTCTTCTACTTTCCTGGTTCTAATGTTGTATACCCTAAAAGCCTTACTATTTAATGAGTATCCAACAAAGAATCTATCATCAGACTTTCCATCAAACTTGCCTAAATAGTCTAAGGTATTAAGAATGGTAACATGACACCCAAATGGTCTCATGAAGTCTAGAGTAGGGGTTGTACCTCTAAACAGTTCATAAGGGGTCTTGCTATAAGGCTTAACTACTAATACCCTATTATGCACATAGCAAGCAGTATTAACTTCTTCAGCCCAAAATGTAGTAGGTAACTTAGAGTCAGCTAACATGGTTCTAGCATCCTTAATTAGTGTCCTATTTCTCCTTTTAGCAACACCATTTTGCTGAGGAGTTCTAGCTATATTAAATTCCCTCTTAATGCCTTTCATTTCACAAAACTCACTCATAACTCTATGTTTGAATTATGTTCCATTATCACATCTGATTATCTTTACTTTCTTATCAACTAGGTTTTCTATCTATGTTATAAAGCTCTTAAGAATCCCACTAGTTTCATCCTTAGATGCTAAAAAGAAAACCCAAGTAAATCTGCTATAATCATCAGTGACAACTAAACAATATTTCCTATTTATTAAACTGCTCACAAAAGTTAGACCAAACAAGTCCATATGCAACATGAATAAAGGCTGAGTAATAGAGTTCTGAATCTTGGTCTTACAAGAGGCTTTGTGTTGCTTTCCCTTAAGGCAAGCAACATAAGTTTGGTCATTTTCAAAATGTTTTGTAGGTAAACCTCTCACAAGTTTATCCCTTAACAAGTTTATATAATGGTTTTTAAAGTTTACATACCGAGCCTCCTATGCCATAACATTAATTCATCAAGTGTGTCCTTTGTAACAAGACAAGTTAAACTCTTTTTAGGAATGATATTCTTCATATCAACACTGTACATGTTGTTATTTTTAGGAACTTTAAGTAAAACCTGACTTTCATCAGCTAACTTAAAGTCAGGAGAAAGAACAAAGCATCTAGTGTTAATAAAAAGAACACTGTTCTTTTTGTCACACATCTGTGAGACACTAAAAAGGTTAAACTGTAACTCCTTGAAAAAGTACACATCCTCAAAATCAAGCTTATCAGTTTTAAGAGTTCCTTTACTAGTAATTTTACCTCCTTTAGCTCCTCCCCCAAAGGTATATCCTCCATCAAATTCCTTGAAGTCTGAGAGATAGGACATGTTGCCTGTCATGTGCCTAGAGCATCCACTGTTAACATATCCTTGATCTTCTTTTTGTGGATGTCCCTGCACATAAAATAAGGAAATTAGTTTCCTTTGGGGACCCAAGCCATTACAGACATGGATCTGCCTCGTGCATCAACATAATTATGTCTCTTGGAAGTAATTAATGCACTGTTAAGTTTGGTAGGTCTCCAAATCCAACATGCTGAGGCCTTAACCGTATTAACTTGATTTTCCCTTACATCATTAACTACTGTTGTATTTGGCCTAGCAGTGTTAACTACTTTTGTTCTAGCAGTATTAACTGCTTTTGGTCTAGTAGTATAAAATTTTCCCTTAGCAGTATTAACTTTTTGGGTAAAAATTTTTCTAGTTAATCTTGTTTTCTTGTTTGAAGGGCCTCGTTTATAGTTTGATTGTGGCGATTAGAAAAACAGACCATTGTTCTAGCAACTATAAACTGTAGTTTTGGGGTGAGCAATATTAACTGGCCTAGCAGTATTAAGTGTTCTTAAGCCAGTTTTCATTAAAACTGATCTTAGAACCATGTCCCTTGAAGCACAGGAGCCTTTGAGAGAATAATTGTAATTCACACCTTGTATAATTTTTCCTAGATACCACAATTTCGCTTTGATGGTAATTGCAGTTAGCCACACATGGTCAAAACTTCCACAGACAAAACAAGCTTTATTGTACATGACAAAGTCACTTCCTAGCTGTTGGGACTTCTAATTATTCTAGTTTCTTTGGTTTCCCCTAGGAGTTTGTGCCCTGTATATTTCAGCATACTTAACTGGTTTCCTAACTGATTTTTCTTGTTGTTTAGGTCTAACAAAATTTATCTTAGCAACAGTAGGAAAATCAGTTTTCTTCTCTAACTTATCATTTGACACCAACTCCTCAACCAATGGGGCATCATGAGTTTCTCTAACCTTATTAGAAGTATCTTTACTGACACTCTTACTATTCTTAGGTCCATAGCCTTCAAACTCAGGCTGTTAGAACTCCTCTAGACCAGAGTGAGACAAATCAAGATTTGGGGGTGCAAATAACCCTATAGGAGGAGGTGGAACAACATTATAGCTTACAAACCATAGACCCTTTCTACTTTTATCAGGTATTTGACTCCCTATTAATTTGTCTAGACTCTTTGAAGCATTATCAAACTTTTCAATCTTAAGTTGATTGCTTTCCTTTTCTTGCTTAAGATTTTCTAACTCACTTTTAAGCATACTAATTTCTGAGTCTTTATATGAGATATCTCTTTTTAGGACAACAAGTTGTTCACAAAAAAGAACCTCATTCTTTTATAAAAGACAAGTTGTTCTTCTATAGATGCTAACCCTCTTTTATAATTAGCTAAATTGAACTCATATTTGTTAAACTCTATTCTTAAATCATCAAGTTGAGTTTTAAGAGTTTCAAAGCTTTTTAGACAATTTTGTGAACAAGTTTTATCATTATGTACCTCAGAGTCTGAAAAGCCCATCAAGAGCCCATGTTGTATGGACTTCATCATCTACCATATAGCTCCAGTCAAAACCAGCTCCTTCTAGAGTTGTCTTGATTCCTGTTCCTGCTATCTTGGTTCCTAGGTCCTTTGCATTCCCTTGCAAAGTGTCCCAACTTATAACAATTGAAACACTCTACCTTGGACTTGTCATATCCAGCTGTGTCACTCCCATTGATAGTGATCTTTCTCCAGTTTTCTAGAAAAACCTTCTTGTTCTCATGCTCAGCAATGCTAACTGCCACTTCAAATCCATCTCTATTAAGTCATCTTCATGGATTTGTTCAAGGTCCTCATGTACAAGGTGAGACCCGTTTGGTTGATTGGAAAAAAAATGCATAAACAGTGGCATCACTTAAGTTAGCAGTACTAACTTGAGTACTAGCAGTGCTAACTTGAGTGCTAGCAGGGCTAACTTGAGTATTAGCAGTACTAACTCCATAAGCAGTATTAACTTTATTAGTACTGCTAGGAGATGACACAAAAGCCATATTCTGAGAACTTGAGCTTGCAGTTCCTTTAACCTCTTGTTTAACAATCTTGAAATTGTTGTAGAGATCATCAAAGCTCATTGTATCTAGATCAAGTTTATTCCTCCAGACCACAACATAAGTATTCCACATAGAAGGCAGACTTCTCAAAAATTTCACATTGAGATCTTGTAAAATATTTTCACCCAAGATAGCCAGCTGACTTACAATCTTCTGAAGCATGTTAAAACTAGAGTCAAGAGACTCTGTGCTTGGAGCACTAAAGTTCTCATACATTTGCTTCA
>BQNB010134858.1:0-18248 GCA_026074375.1 Tanacetum coccineum | reverse complement strand
CCAACAAGTTCACCGGAATTGATTATGATAACACCTCCGTTGAGAATGTTATATTTTGGTATTTTTACCAATTGGTTATTTTTATTTCATAATTAAAAAGAAAGATTTTTTATATATTTTTGATTTTTATATTTTTTTTATCTTTTACTTATACTAAAAAGAAAATGAAAATATTTTTTACTTTTTATATTTTATAATTTTTTTTAGATTTTTGTATTATAAAACAAGAATGAAACTTTCAAGGTTGAAAGGATCTTCAAACCAAATCAACAAACACAAAACGTAGGAATCTTAAACACTAGTCTCCGGCAGCGGCGCCAAAAAACTGATTGCAGTTTTATATACCTAACATATATCACAAAATAATATTCCACAAGAGCAATTAAGAAAATTCCCTAACGAAAATTCACTCTCAAAAATATATATAATATAATATATAATACGTATATTTAACCGGATAAGTATGCTCACCCGGGTCGTTTCCCCAACGACTAGTAAAATTGAAACCACATTTTAGTTCAGATTCTGATTTGAATAAGCAAATGGATGATTTGATTATCTAAAGCGACAAATAAACAAGTAAACTAATTTTAACCCCTAAAAATGTAAACTAAAATTATAAACCTAAGATAGGACAAAAGAAAATTTTAGGAAAAAGAAAAAACATTTTTTTTTGGCTTTTTAGATTAAAAGATATGATTTTTCTAAAATTTGAACTAATTAAAAACTATAAAAATAATAAAACTCTTAAAAATAAAGTCCTAAAATTTTTATAAAAATTACACTAATTAAAGAAAATGTGCAGAAATTTTCTAAAAATAAAAGCCCTAATTTTTATCTTTTTATAAAAGTTTAATTAAACTAATTAAAACCTAACCCTAATTATTAATTAAAAATATAAAACTAATTAAAAACTAACTTAGGGACTAACTGTGTTAAAGACTTAAGGACTAACGGGGTTAAAACATTTAACGGGCAAGGATTAACTAAGAAACAACTAAAACAGAAAAATTACAAGAATAGTCCCTGAGGACCTACCCCGATAACAACCAAAGTCCAATTATAAGCTCAAATTCTAAAAGTGCTTATTACTAAAAACTTGAAAGAGCAAAGTTGTAAAGGAAGCTAGTGGGAACAAAATTAATAAAAGCTACTTGGGCTGAAAATAACAAATAAGCTCAATAAGAGCTTATTTTTGAACTGACCTCAGAAAGGAGGCCTTAACTCTTGGTTTTAGAAAATAAGCTATAAAAGACTCAAAATTAATTCAAAATGAAAAAGGAAAGAATTCAAATTTAGCTTATGACTAGCTTTAAGCTAATTAAGAAAAGAAAAAATATAGAAAAAGTAAAAGAAAAAGAAAGAAAAACAAAAAAGAGACTGAACCCCTTTTTAAGCTACTAAAATTAATCATGAACTAGGCAAACTCAAAAAACAAAAGCAATAAGCAAAAATCTAATTTAGCTAAAATACTCCAAGATAGAAATTCTAGACTTTGAGACTACTGAAAACTTATAAAACAGACTATTATCATTCAATTAAGCTATAACTTCTACCACCTTAAGCTAGGATTCAAAATTTAATAAGCTAAATTACCAACCTACTGTTTTTGGTTTTTTAAGTATTTTTGTGATTTTGACAGCTAAATTAAGCTAGGAGAATAAGCTAGAAAATGAAATTTAAATCCTAATCTATATTAAGCTATAACTAAACTATAAGATGCAAAATATAAGCTATTAAATCCTACAATTGCTGCTTAAATCGGATTTGAATATCACAGTACACTAAACGTAGTACTGCTGATGTAGAGCATCTTTTTTAACAGCTGAATAGCTAAAAAATAACAGTAAAATGAAAAATAAAACCTAAAACTATATTAAGCTATATCTAAATTATTTCTTCTAACTAGAATTTAAAAAACCAAGAATCATACTTTTACTTAAACTTTAAGGAACTATCTGAAAAGTGACATGCAAGTACTAACGATTTTAGTTAGTACTGGTGCACTTTGCACAAGTGCAAACCAAGAGTGCAGGTTTCCTAAGGAGTCTAATGCACTAAACACACTCAATTGAGTGTGTTAAGTCCAAATTTAAGCACACACAAGCCAAAGGGTACTTAGAATAAGAATAAGCAATCCTAACTTTAACTAAGAGTGCCCTGGTGCTGGAACCATTATAATAAGCCATAACTTTTAAAAAATGAAAATTAACTTTTGAAACCTCTTTTGCCTAAAGGGGGGGGGGGGGGGGGGGGGGGGGGGGGGGGGGAGGATTATTTGTGAAATCTAAGCTGACTTAAACAATTTCAAAAACTCACTTTGACTTTGAGATGTCAAAGTAGCTTAAACCAAACACCCCTTTAAGACTAAGACAGTTTTGATTAGGCTACTAAATTTGAAATCTAGTAAACAAGTGCTTATTACCAGACAATTAACAGATTAAAACTACTTTAATAAGCATGACTTAACAACTAAATAAGCAATAATCTAAGACTTAAGCTATTTTACTATATTTTTGGTTTTTTAGAGGTTTTTAAGACAATTATATGAAAATCTATGATTCAAACTAAGAAAGTTAAAAACAGATAAACAACTATGATGATTTAGCTAGATAAAACTCAAATAAGCACTAAATAGCAAAGAGAATAAGCAAATAAGCAGATCTAAATATAGAAAGCAATGAGATCACTATTTAAATCAATATAAAAGGAAATCAAAAGAAACTTACAAACTCCCTCTAGCTAAACAAGGTACCACTAAAGTCAGCTACAACTCTCATAGCTTATGAATAAGCTAGGAGTAAAGTCTTTGAGAACCCTTCCTGGTTGGTTCTCCTGTCAACAAGCACAATAACCAATAAGTGTAAGTTAAGATGATTAAAGGTTTAGATAATATTAATTCCTAAATCAATACGCTTCTATAATCAGCTTATAACAGAAAGAGCTTTGAATACTTATTAGCTTATTGAGACAACTTGGCTTATTAAGATAGCTTATGAAAAAGAAATTTGGAGAGATTAAGAAAAAACTGAACTTCATTAATAAAAAGCTTTCTTACATTACTTAAAAAGGAAAATTACAAGATAACAAGACATCATACCTAGAAATTAAAATTTAAGCTACAACTAAATTAAGCTACTACTAGATTAAAAAAAAACTCCTTCCGTGTGTGTGGTGGACACCTGAAGATTGCCAGCGTGTCATTCCCTTTTGGATGTCATTGTGCTTCTTTTGTGAGTGTTTTAGCTTAAAAACCCACATGAATTTGTGCTTTCTTCATTGATGTGTACTTGAGCTTGATCTTGAGCTAATGAATCCTTTGGAAAGACTTTCTTAACCCTTGCCTTGCACTTATGAGCTCTTTAATTGTCCAAATTGTCCCTTAATTGGGAAAAACCCTTTGTTTTTGACAGCGTGGTAACTTTGGGACGACGGGTGAATAGTACCCCATTTTGGCGCCCAAAGTTTATAACTGAAAGGGGTAAAATTCAGTTGGAAGTTTGGGTTTATTACACAATTGGTCCTTGTGTATGGATCCCTCTTTTTCTAGTTATAAATAACTTTCGAAAATTGCAAGTTTAGCCCTTGTGGTTTATATAAAAGGAAAGTGGGCTAGGGTTTTGGGCTTAAGGATCCGGGTGAGGCCCATTTGGGTTTAGGGACCATTTATGAATGTTTCTGAAAGTTGAGGGGCTTAAGTGGAATATTTTGGTTCTTGTTGACTTTTGTTGACCAATGTTTGACTTTTCTTTGACTGGATTTGACTGAGGCTTGACTTTTCTGGCTTCGGCTTTGATTCTTTGGCTTCTTTTTGTACTCTTTTGATTCTCGTGTCCGTGTTTGCTTGTTTTTGACTGTTTTCTTGTGATTTTTGATATATCCGTACCTGCACACACAAAACACAAATACAAGCATAATTTTGCCATTTTTGGTCTGTTTTGGGTTTAATTGGGTTATTTTAGGTACAAACGGATATGTGTATTCTACACTTATCAAAATTCCCCAAACTAAACGATTGTGTGTCCTCACGCAATATCACATGCCTTATAACCAAATACCTCGAAACTTCCCCAAACTAAACCTTTGAAAAGTAGCAAAGATTTTTGTTGAGAGAGATAAGAGATCACAAGTTATAAAACACCCGACTTCCCATTTTCTAAGATTTTTCTCTTTTTATGATTTTTCTTGATAATTAACTACCTAACTACAACTTATTTGTGTTGACATAATGTATTGTTTTCATTACCTCATTGGTAACTTTTAGGATCATAGAACAAAAAGCACAATTAAGTGTCTAAAAGATAACTTCATCATCCCCGATTTTTCACTTTTCCCATGCTAAGCTTAAAAATAAGATCACTGCTAATTACGAACTAAGATGCTAAGACTACTTATAATTACAACTTGTGAATTCCTCTTCCCGACATAAATCATATATTTAGGTGTGTGTGTTCAAATTAATTTAAACCATTAAATCCACATATTAGATAGTTGAAATCCGACCAAGCTTTACACATGGGCCTTTTGGGCTAATATGTTAATCACTTAGAGATACACCTCTACACTTGAACTTTTACATACTCGATATTATTTGTCATTCGATTTTCCATTCAAGCCTCGTTGGGACATAACGACCCGGAAATATTCTATACTACTTCCGGTTTATTGATTTCGCGAGATTTTGTTCCTTGTTATATATTTATATTTATTTATATATAAAAAGGAGTAAGAACGCGTGAGTCAAAGGACTTAGCAACCATGTACTCAATAATTAACTTGGGTTAAAACAATAATATACTAAAAGTGAGTACATATAAGGTAGGCTAAGGCGATTTGGGTGTAAAAATTGGTTTAAGGGTTGACAATGATCTTCATTAATAGTCCGGCTTAACCAAAAAATTACGAGAACTGGGAAAAAGGATAAGCTCGGAGGGTTGTACTAGGGGTATCCTACACTAAAATGAGTGCATAGCAAGGGTGTGGGATAGTTATATAGTCAATGTGACCATGATAACAATTACAGGTTTTAAACATGGGTTAATCCTAGTGCCTCTTATATAGCAAATCCTAGTACTTACTATGCAGTCTCAGGATGCATCAAAAAAACAAGTTCTAGAATTTAATATACTACCGGTACACTCGTATAATTTAATACCGATACCAATGCTCCAGAAAAGGCGATAAAAACCATACGTACATATCCGTAACGACAAATTAGACACATATGACTGCATTCGAACCTTAACTTGAGAAAGCTAAAGGTACAAATTATCTTGGGTATCAAAAATGGATACCCGAATTCCTAAAGATCTAAAGGCGAACCTCACATTTTTGGGGGTGGAATTTTGAGGGTATTTTGTGCTAGTCATACACATTCTTATCCTTGAGACGCTATTAATACTCGGTTTTCGTCGGTATGTGTCATAAAATTTTAAATTTTGGTCAAAATTACATTTTTATGCTATGTTTTGATATATTACCCATCATTTTAAGGAACAAGCAAATGAAAAATAAAGGAATAGTTTCTATCTTATTTTCCCCCTACACTTTAGTTGAACATTGTCCCAAATGTTCTATAGAAGTACCCGTAAAAACGAATAAAGGGAAAAGAAAACAAGTAAAAGAAACTAGTACTCCCCTGGTTTGCTCAATAATGGAGAAGAAACATGCGATAACTAGTTAAATCGTCCTTTAAGAATCATCCAATGAAACTTCCTAAGAACTTCCAAGCTTCTTCTCATCAAATATAACCGGTAATCAAAGACAAAGACAACTACACCAAGCATAAAATCGACGGGATAGATATAAATACAATGAGAGTTTAGGGTTTGGACTCTATGAAAGCAGTAAAGATAGGATAAGAGTAATGATATAATCATAGGTTTATGCAGGTTTACAAAAGAATTACAAATCTTAAACATTGCGCGTTCTATTTTTCAGAAACACTTGAAAAAATTCGAATTTTTGCATTGCTGGAGACGCGACGCCGTCGGGTGTTAATCCCGACGCCGTCTCCAAGCACTGTGAAAAATTCTTCTTCGTTTTTAATGAGAAATTTCCTGCACGCAATTTTATTAGTTAAATCTGAAGAAAGCACTGCATAAAAACCTGGAATTAATCATTGCAATCATATGACTCAAAACTGACGCGAATTAACCTAAACAATTTATTTTAAATGTTTGAATTGGTTCTTATAAACCGGATATATTCCCCTACACTTATTTTGTTGCAAAATACCTTTGATTGTAAATAAGACGAAGTTATAAACAAAACAAAGCATGATTACAAAGATGATTCAAACATAAAAGAATAAATGAAAAGAATTAAAACACACGACACTCCTAATATGCGAGAAAATAAACACTGGGTTGCCTCCCAAGAAGCGCTTTTCTTAATTTACGAGTCTTGTAGCTAGACTCGAAATTACAAGTCCTTACGTGACTTCTCCTTCATCATCCAGTGTTATATCGTTATCTCTGTTGGTGTCCAATACGTTTTTCTGATATAGTTTCACCTGTTGTTTATTTACGATAAATTCGTTCCCATCTTCATCGTACAACTCAATTACGTCATTTTTCATGTCTTTGCTTACCGAAAATAGTCCGTACCATCTTGACTTCAGTTTCCCGGGGAACAGCCTTAAATGTGAATTGAAGAGAAGTACCTTATCGCCTTTTTCATAGTTAGTCGGTGCTTTTATCCATTTATCGTGCCATCTTTTTGTTCTCTCCTTATAAGAGATGGATAATTCATAAGCATCGAGCCTCATCTCGTCCAGCTCATTAATCTGTAAGAACCGGTTTTCCCCAGCTTTCGTAAGGTCCATATTGCAGTTCTTAATGGCCTAGTAGGCTTTGTGCTCTAATTCGACAGGAAGATGGCATGCCTTGCCGTAGATTATTCTAAACAGGGTTGTTCCTAAAGGGGTTTTAAACGCTGTCTGGAATGCCCATAATGCATCATCTAATTTGTAAGACAAATATTTCCTATTGTTCCTGATGGTTTTCTCAAGGATACGCTTTATTGCCCAATTTGTGTTTTCGATCTGCCCGTTTGTCTGCGAGTGATATGCGGTGGAGAATTAGTGAACTACTCCATACCTTTTCATTGCTTTCTCCATCTGGTAGTTGCATAAATGAGTACCCTTATCACTAATAAAGGCCTTTGGTATTCCAAATCATGCGAATAGTCTCTTAAGGAAGTTTACTACATTTCGAGCATCACTGGTGGGAAAGGCTTGAGCCTCTACCCATTTTGACACGTAGTCTATAGCTACTAGGATGTATTTGTTTCCATTTGATGAGGGGAAAGGTCCCATAAAGTCTATTCCCTAAACATCGAATATTTTGCAGACTTGGATGTACTTTTGAGGTGTTTCATCCCTTGAAGAGATGTTGCCGGATCGTTGACATGCATCGCAAACTTAGACCAGCCTGCGTGCGTCGCGGAGGATATATGGCTAGTAGAAACCGGCCTCTAAGACTTTTCTTGCAGTAGTGGCGATACCATGATGTCCTCTAGATGGTCCGCTGTGACATTGCCAAAGGATTTATGCTGCCTTATCTCCGGCGACGCACCTTCGTATGATTCGGTCAGCACACTTCTTGAATAGGAATGGTTCATCCCAGAAGTAATGCCTTAAATCACTGAAGAACTTTTGCTTCTCTTGGCGGGTGGATCGGAAAGGCAGTACTCGGGTAGCTAAATAGTTAGCGTAGTCAGCATACCATGGTTCATTATTCTTATAAGAGACTGCCATTAATCGCTCTTCAGGGAATAGGTCCCTTATCTCTACCTTAGTTATCTTTCCTAGGTTGGGGTTTTCAAGCCGGGAGAGATGATCGGCTGCTAGATTTTCAGTACCTTTCTTATCACGGATATTGATATCGAATTCTTAGAGTAGCAAGATCCATCTAATCAGTCGCGGTTTTTCATCTTGTTTAGTAAAGATATACCACAGAGTAGAATGATCCGTGAAAACAATGGTCTTGGAGAAGACCAAGTATTGACAGAACTGGTCGAATGCGAAAACGACAGCTAAAAGCTCTTTTTTGGTAGTGTAGTTCTCTTGTGCTTCGTTTATTGTTATGTTGTCGTAGTGTATGGGCTTAAAATGCTTGTCCATCCTTTGCCCTAACACTTCTCTGACAGCATAATCACTTGCATCGCACATGACTTCAAATGGTAATGACTAATCTGGTTTGATCATAATTGGGGCCTGCTTTAGTTTGCGTTTTAACTTATCGAAAGCTTGGATGCATTCTTCAAAGAAGTTGAATGGGGCATCTTTTACCATGAGTTGGGTCATTGAGCGTGCGACTTGTGAGAAATCTTTTATGAATCTTTTGTAGAAACCAGCGTATCCTAGAAAGCTTCGGATAGCTTTTACGTTCATGGGATATGGTAATTTGGAGATTGCCTTAATTTTTGCTTTATCGACCTCAATTCCCGTACCTGAGACCTTATGGACGAGGAAGATACCTTCCTTAACCATGAAGTGGCACTTTTCCCAGTTTAACATAAGGTTGGTCTCCTCACACCTTTTAAACATCTTTTCAAGGTTTTTTAGGCAGTGGTCGAAGGAACTACCGAAGACAGAGAAATCGTCCATAAATACCTCCATGCCATCCTCGATAAGTTCATGGAATATGGATGTCATGCAACGCTGAAAGGTTGCCAGAGCATTGCATAATCCGAAAGGCATTCGTTTGTATGCGAAGGTTCCTTAAGGGTAGGTGAATGTGGTTTTCCCTTCATCATCCGGAGCAATAGGAAACTGGAAATATCCTGAAAATCCATCTAGAAAGCAGTAGTATTCGTGCCCTGCTAGGCGTTCGAGCATCTGATCGATAAACAGAAGTGGAAAGTGGTCTTTCTGAGTTGCATAATTCAATTTACGATAGTCGATACATACGCGCCATTCAGTGACCGTCCTTTGTGGGATGAGATCGTTTTTCTCATTCTTCACTACGGTCATTCCTCCCTTCTTTGGAACAACCTAGACAGGACTCACCCAAGGACTATCAGATATGGGGTAGATTAATCATGCGTCAAGGAGCTTTATAACTTCCTTCTTTACTACCTCCTTGATGTTAGGGTTTACTCATCTTTGAGGTTGGACACTTGGTTTGAACTCGTCTTCTATGAGAATTTTGTGAGTACAGAAGGAGGAGTCGATCCCTTTTATGTCCGCAATACTCCAAGAGATTGCCCTTTATGATTCTTTAGAACCTCGAGAAGTCTGGCTTTCTTGACAGTAGATAATGCAGAGGAGATGACCACTGGAGTTGGTTGTTTTCCTGGAGGAAAGTGTATTCAAGGTGTTCGGGTAATTCCTTCAGCTCTAGTTTAGGTGGTTCGATGCTTGAGGGTTTCAACCGATTCTTCGGGGCCTTCCACTCAAGTGGCTTGACCGACTCTATCCTAAGGTAGAAGGAAACTGCTTGCACTTCGTTGGAATCTTCCTCTTCTTCTACTTCAGTCCATTTTCTGTCATGATCGACCGTGTCAACATATTGTTCTTGGACAAGCTTAGCGGTGTAATCGGCGCAGTATAGATAATCATCTCGGGAGTGTTTGGATTTCATGGATTTCCTGATGTTGAAGGTGACAGTTTCACTTCCGACTCTCAGACTCAACTTTTCCTCGTGAACGTTAATTACAGCCCTTGCTGTGGCGAGGAAGGGTCGTCCCAAAATGATCGGGACTAGCTCATCTTTGTCGATTTCTAAAACTATAAAATCAACTGGAAATATGAACTTACTTACTTTTACCAATAGATTCTCACAGACCCCAATGGGGTATTTTGACAGATCGATCAGCCAGTTGAATACTCATTCTGGTTGGTTTTAATTTAGAAATCCCTAATCGTCGGAAGAGAGAGTGCGACATAAGATTGATACTTACCCCTAGATCAGCCAAGGCGTTCTTTACTGCCAGGGGTTCAATAATACATGGCAGTGTGAAGCTTCTTGGGTCTCCTTCTTTTTGGGGCAAACTCCTTTGGATGATAGCAGAACATTCCTCACTAAGCTTTACTGAGGAGGCCGCTTTTTCAAGGTTTTCCTTATGTGAAAGGAGATCCTTTAAGACCTTGGCTCCCTTTGTCATGTGGATCATAGCTTCTAGGAATGACAGATTGATATGAATTTGTTTGAATATTGAGAGAAGCCATTCATCTTGGTCATCCTTTTTCTACTTCTTCACTCTGGATGGAAAGTGCAGATTTGATGACTTGGAGGGTTGGTAAAAAATGGATGGCCGGGGGGCAGGCTCTTCATTATGTATAATGCTTGGTTATGCGCCCTCAGGTCCTTCTTTTTTGGTTGCCCCTTCAGTTTGGTTGGCAAGTTTCGATTTTGAAGGAGTCGAGAAAGGGGGTCTCGAGTGGTAACTCCTAATCTAGTTGTTATGGCAAAAGTTGGTGCTTCAGGTTTAGTAGTTTCGCTTTTCTCGATTGCGGATAGGATTTGGGAGAATTGTTCATGTATTTCCTTACGGTGATGGTCAAGCATCTCTCCTATCCCTTTCGTGTGGGATTTCTTTTCGAGCAAAAAGTTGGCGAGCTCCACTTCAAACTTACTTTTAACAACCCATTCAGTACCATCTTGTCCTTTTTCTTTACGTTTGCTATTCCCTTATGGTGGGGTGCTTTCGTTCTGATAGAACCTCAGAAGGGAAGGATCATCGTAGATGTCTCCCCGGATAAGTATACCTGCTCAGCTGGGTTGTTCTGTCTGCATTTATCGGCCTCATGGGATCCTCCGCAGTAGTCTCAAATTAGGTAAGGGTTTTTCAACCCAAGCTCTCGAGTAGGTGTTTCGAGGTAGGAGATTTTGTTGCAGGCCCCTTTTAGACGCCCTTTGAATGTAGGTTGCATTGCCTTCGAAATGGAAGAAACGTTCATGGATGGTAACAGGTCATCCCATATATCGTCTTGGTATTGGACGTATTCTTCAATTCGATTCCACCCTTCTTATTCAGTGAGAGAGTTGAAGCAAAATTGAGCGAATTGATCGAGTTTTCTATGGTTGTCCAGAGATATGTTACTGTGAAATATTTGTACCAAAAACCATTTTTGTATCCCATGATAAGGGACTTGTTTGATTAGGTTCTGGAAACGGATCCAGGTGCTTTTGATGGATTCGTTGTCCCCTTGTTTTAATCAGAGGATTAAGTCTCTAAGGGACGAGGTACGTCCTGTTGGAAAGAAGTAATCAAGGAATCATGATACGATCTGATCCCATGTCGTGATTTGAGTGAGGGAATTTTGTCAAACCATTATGCCGCTTTTCCTTTGAGCGAGAAATGGAAGAAGCGTAACCTAGATGTATCCCTTGTGGCTTCATCGGCTTGTATGTTATCGATGATACTTAAGTAGTGCTTAACATAACGGAGGGGGTCCTCGCTTCTCAATCCTTAGAACGTGCATGTTCCTTGAACTAACAGGATGTCGCGTGAGTCAACGATTCTTCCTATCTATTCAGCTGGGAGGATGATTGCGTTTTGGAAACCGGAGGAATTAGGGTGAGAATGTTCATGTAAGGTTTTGGGAGGGGTTGGCGGTTTGGCTCCAGTGTTGTTGGAAGAGGATGCTTCATCATCAAAGAGGTTTCTTCCAGCTATAGCTAGAGAATCATTTTGTTGTAGATGCCAGGCGGCTCTCCTAAGCCTTTAGAATTCTCTTTTGGGTTCGTCAAAGGGTTTTGTTAACCTCTTAACGGTGCTACGTGTCATGGTGACAGTTTTACAAAACAGATGACACAAAGAAAAAATAGACTACAAGAAAGCTAATATACGGAATTAAAATCTCACTTGAAAGGATTCAAGCGAGTAGAACTAAGTTAATGTATGATCGAAACCTAACTATTCCTAGCAGCGGCGCCAAAAACTTGATGTGCAGTAGTCGTAAAGACTTCAACACGAAGTTTTACAACTCCCTAGGCAGTGTACCTAATTGTTGCAGTGTAGTATAGGCAAGACTCGGGGGTTGTTATCTTTCTCTAGGGGAATAGGTTTGGAAGGCTTGATCATGGTCTAACAGAATTCTAGGGGTTGAGAGAAGAATCTTTTTGTGTTTTTATATTTTATGAAGGCAGGTAAATTTATGGTTTAAGAGGTTGGTTTGTTTAACTAATAACTAAACTAATTATAATTTAATCTACTGGTGATAACCTTATGATAAACAAATGTATTTACCTAATCATGCACTACTCCTCAGATTGCTTCTCCTAGATCCGTTGCTTTGTCACACTTGTGATGATCTGTGTAAGTATTTCCTAGGTCATAAACAGATTACACAAACCCGTCATCTATTTAATATTCCATTAAGGCAACGCACAAGTAAAGTAGTATGAAGACTATTACAAGGCCCCTAAGAGTATATTAAATTCATGTGAAATAACTTAAGAGGGATCAACCATATAATGGGTAAGGTAGTAGGAAGAGTGTTACCAATGGTATCCTTTCTACACTACTCTTGTTTCCCTAGACATATCAACAGCAATACAGACAAAAGCTAGTTTTCTAAATCCTAACACGCACATTCATCAACAAGAAGCAACATCAAAAGGATCTACAACCTAAGTTTCATGCAATCATAGATAAATACAAAGGAGGGTTTAGCCTCGCATGTTATAAAGAAAGCAAGAAGATAAATCAATCAAACAACACACAGACATATTGAATGATTAATGATAAATAACCTTACTTGATTAAAACATGGATTCAAGGTAGTACAATAGGGTTTTGAGGCCCTAAAAACGACCTACAAAGCTGCTAGAATGACTAGGGTTCATCTCCCTAAGTTTATACAAAGTTACATACTTAAAACCCTAAAAACGGTTTTATATTTATAGAGATATCGACACGATGGCGTCGCTTAGAAACCCTGACGTCGTCGCCACATAGATGATTCTAGATCCTCTTTAAGTCGGCCACGTCCTGACGCCGTCATGAAATTCCTAACGGCGTCACTAGATACATCACGATGGCGTCGCTTAATGCCTGCGACGCCGTCTCCAGCCATTGTATTCATAAATCTTCAAGAGATTTGGTGTAGGTCCGTAATATTGTCCGTTTCTTCTCCAAATGAGCCCAAATTACGTGTATTTCCTCTAAAAGCCATCCAAGTGCTAAAAACCTAAAAATAAATAATTAAGCACGTAATCTGGGAATGTTTGCATGATTTAGGGGGTTAAATGACCCTAAAATAGTGTATAAATTGACACCTCATCAGTGATTCACAAATCCAGAAAGATAAAGGATGATGTAACACACCGTATTTAAGCAGGCTTGCTGAAGTGAAGAGCGACCACAGAAATCATGTGTGACAAGAACGTCCCTCTAAAGCTAAAAGGAAAATTCTATAGGGTGGCGATTCGACCAGCTATGTTGTACGTGTCAGAGTGTTGGCCGTTAACGAAGGTCCAAGAAAATAGGATGGAGGTTCCAGAAATGAGGATGCTAAGGTGGACTTGTGGTAAGACCTTACTAGACATGATCCTGAATGGAGCTTTTCGAAGAAATCTCTAAGTTGCGACTATCGTCAGCAAAATGAGAGAATGATGATTAAGATGATTTGGGCATGTCAAAAGGAGACCACAATCAGCACCTGTTAGGAAGGTGGAGTATATTATCGTCGATGACGTGAGAAGAAGGGGCAGACCTGTTTGGATGTGCTCATGTCATACGGATATTTATACGGCTAGAGATATGTGAGCCTACGGGGTCACACACATATACACTTAGATATCATTCTATTAGTATGTATAATAATATAATTGTATATTTATTATATATATTAATATACTAACGGTAGAATACTAAACGGTCGTTAATTAGTTCATTTACGAATAATTAACTATAAGGTTTTTAATTAATGTGTAATTAAATGTAATTCAACATTAATAATTGTAAAAGTCAGAAAGTCAACCCAAAGGGGTGTCTGGGTGGGTTTTGACCGGCCAAGGCCCAAGGGGAGGTGTTTATGAGTTTTGTGATAGCTTTTACCCCGAGCTAAGTAAATTAGGGATGCCCTAATTCATCTAGTATATATAGAGGGGTCCTTAGCTCATTATTCTCATCCCATTCTTCTCTTCTTCCTCTTGTTGGTCGAACAAAACAAATACCCTACGAAGGGAACTCTAGTTTTGACTAACGTTCTAGTATTCTTTGCTCGTTGGTTAGTGAACTAGTGTTCGGGTGATATTGGTTAACGTGTAGTGTGGATACACATAGAGGTTGCTTACTTTAGCAACTTGAAGGGTTTTGTTTTCGCACGGTTTAACACACGTGCGTGTTTTCAAGAAGCTCTCAGTTTATTCACTAGCTTGATTGCTATTCGTTTATGTTTTTATGTTAATTATAGTTAGTATATGTGTTTATTTCCGTTGCGTAGCTCATAGAATATTATGTGTAATATTAGGTTATTAGATAACCATTTCAAACATCGGCATCACGAGCCGCTCATATAGCTTAATAATTACATAAAAAACAGTAAAAACGCTTAAAAAAGCATATTTGTGATATTTTTCTTGCTTTTTATGTTTGATCCTGATTATGGTTTTATTTTGTGAAATAAATACTCCTAAGAGTCACTTAAAATCTTAAAAAATAAATATGGTTAGGTTTTTTACATGATCCGACATGCTTATTATGTTGCTTGGTTTATAATTTGCGTTTTTTGACTTATTGTTGCTTATTTATTTTTATAAATTGTTAACCATGTGTTTAAGTGCATGTAAACCATTGTTCATTAAGCTTAATATGTCTATTATGCATGCTTAATTATGTGGTATGCTTAAAACCTTGATACGTGATTAATTGTTTAATTGCAAAAGCAGGGAAGACTTTTGTTGTTTTCTTGTTTAATTACGTATATTGGTTATGTTTAGTATGATTAATTGTTCGAATTGGTTTTGCTTTTGATATATATGTGGCGTTTATATATATATATATATATATATATATATATATATATATATATATATATATATATATATAGATATGGATGGGATCATGAGAAAATCTAATTTCGTTGGAAAACCCAGAAAACCCAAGAAAAACCTCAACAATTGCCCTTAAAAAACCAAACATATGCCCTATTTTTTCAGGATAAAAAGTGTTTTTTCAGGCAAATATGGCCTCGAATTTACTTCTGTAAAAACCCTAAAAAAACCAAACAGATGCCCTAAAAAATCTTTTGTATAGCCTGAAAAAATTAGGGCATCTGTTTGGGTTTTTGAGTTTTTTTATAGAAATTATATCGAGACCCTATTGCTGAAACATCTCATTTTTTAGTCTGAAAAATTTTAGGACCATTCTGTTTGGTTTTTTTAGGGTATTTGTTTGTTTTCTGAGTTTTTTGGGGTTTTCTATGCAATATAGGTTTCTTCCCTAGAATCCAATCCTCTATTTATATATATAATATATATATATATATATATATATGGTGAGGTTATTGTAAAAAGTTACAAATAGTAAAAAGTATAGGAAGGATTTATAGCCATTGGATGTGAGGTATTAATGAGATTAAATTGAGGTATTAATTACATATTTGACACATAACAAACTTGATACATATATGACCACCTCCAGCGGATGTTGACACACTATTTTAATACGACTATTATTGACACACATTGACTTTTTTAGCTAACAATGTTGACACGCTTGCACATAATTTCTTATAACTGACACACAATTGACGCATTTTCACATGATATTAATGACACATAAATGAATTCTCCTACCATTTAATCATTTTTATCCAATCCTTTCCTATTTGAACCAACTCTCTATTATTTAAGTGCTTGTGTGTGTCTATATAATATTATATTATATATATATATTTATATTATTATATATTATATTTATATTTATATTATATATATGTATTTATTTATGTGTGTGTGCGTGTGTGTGTTGTGTGCAAAAATGAGTTTTCAAAAATTAATATGGATAAAAAGCACACGATCAAAATGCTTATTGTTATATATATTTGATTGGTTCAACTTGTGGCTAGATCGTGTTGCGATATACGTAAACTTGTTAATTCTTGCAACATTCTATAACACAGGGGTTTAGTGGTTTCCGAAAGGGAACCCGCGACGAAACAATGCAAGAATAAACATTTTTACATAAACCTTTTAACAATATTAAAAGTGTGTTCTAATTATTACTAGGATTGGATTATTTTCTATAGGGATTTAACCTTATCCGTAGTAATCTTACTTATAATTAGAAATATTGTAAACATGGTAACTCTAATTTTATAAATCATATGTGGATTATAAAATATAAAGGATATTTTTAATACATAAAAATTTAAAACAAAATGGAAATGTTTTAAAATGTATTATTATAAGGATGTATGTATTGCTTTTATACACGATTTTGTTTCACTTGTTTTTATCAAAATATCTATACCTTAAAATTAAGTCACTTACCAGCCAAGTGCGAAATCACTTGAGTTTGTTTTTTAATCCAAAACAATCTTAGGTGATTTGCAAAACAAGGTAATATAACAATCGTATGGTCAGACCTGAGACTGTATAATTATTGATTTTGTATTGGACAACTTATATCGAGTATGGTTGGTCAAACCTTTGACCTGAGGCATACGATGGGGCAAAACATGCCAACTTGACAATGTTATTTTAGATAACATTGCCTTGGTCTCGATATTATAATTTTGGATTATGATGCCTTGGGCCCCATAAAACCTAAGAGTTGCACATGTTGGTAATTATCACCCGTTGATTACCTTTTGAGTTTACCAGTTCTAGTAGATCAACTGCATTAATGGTAGAAGGTCAAGTTGGATTTAGACTCTTGTTAAAATTAATTGTTTATTTTTTATAAACATGGGTAGTTAATTTTTTAAGAGATTATTATCGATAATACTAATATTTTTTAAACTTTTGATTATTTTGTAGATGGTTGCTGCCCAAAACATATACAATTTGACTCTCAGGCAAATTCTGCAAAGTGAGAAACTTACTGGACCAAACTTTATGAACTGACATTGGAACTTAAGAATTTCTCTTAGGTCCGAGAATAAGCTGGTTCATTTGGAACAACCTTTGATACCTTTTCCTTTACCTGTTTCATCTTAAGCTACGTGTGATGCTTATGACGCATTGTTTGACACGCAAAATGAGGTGGCATGCCTTATTCTTGGTAGTATGTCTCCTGATCTTTAGAGGGCTCTTAAAAACTACAAGGCATATGACATGATCCAAGAACTTAAGACTATGTTCGAGGAACAAGCTAAGTAGGAACTATTCGAAACAGTCAAAGCATTCCATACTTGTAAACAGGAAGATGGTAATTTTGTAAGCCATTATCTCTTGAAGATGAAAGGCTACTTGGACATACTGGAACACCTTGGTTACCTTATGCCTAAAGAACTTGGTGTGAGTCTTATCTTGAATTCTCTCAACAAGGACAATGACCAGTTCGTTCAAAACTACAATATGCATAGCATGGGGAAGACGATAGTTGAGCTACATGTTATTCTTAAGCTACATGAGAAAGACATTCCTAAAAAGGCTAAAACCCATGTTGTACTTGCTATAAGGGAGGGTAAGATCTAGAAGGACAAGAAGAAATCGCAAGGGGCAAAGGGTAAGGACAAGAGAAAGACTAAGCTTGCTTATGCTTCTAAGGCCAAGATCTCACCGTCGCCTAAGAGAGATAATCTAGAAAAGGACTCTGTCTGTCACCACTGCAACGATGTAGATTACTGGAGGAGGAACTTTCCTACCTACCATGCTGAGTTGAAGAAGAGAAAGAATGCTAGCGGGGCAATTACTTCAAGTATCTTCACTATATAACTCTATGCTTTTCCTAATAAGTCTTGGGTATATGATACGGGCTGTGTAACTCATATCTGTAATACTTCATAGGGACTTAGAGAAAGCAGGAAGTTGAAACATGAAGCTTTGAGTCTGTACGTGGGTAATGGAATACGTGCAGCCATTGAAGCTATTGGGAGTTTTGATTTAGTTATTCCTAGTGGTTTAATAATTGTATCACACAACTTACCTACTATTATTAGGGGTGTTGTTTCAATTTCCTGTTTGGTTGACAATGGTTATATTCATACATTTACGAATTATGGTATTTCTGTTTTGAAAGATAATGTGTTGTATTTTAATGTAATTCCACGTGATGGTATTTATGAAATAGATATGCATAATATTTATCCAAATGTTAGTTCTATTTATAATGTTAGCAATAAAAGA
>BQNB010134857.1:0-18248 GCA_026074375.1 Tanacetum coccineum | reverse complement strand
CATTCCTAAATCGTAAAGTCGAGGTAATTCTCTTGAAACTATTAATATGAGCATGAGGATTCTCATTTTCACGACCGTTAAACGGGTTAGCTTGAACCAATTGAAGCAAATTCGTCTTGATCTCAAAATGATCCACATTGATTTCTAGTAAAACAATAGCTTCTCTGTACCCTTCCGTGGGGGCACGGAGTAGCTCTTCCATGGTACGTTCTGCCATTGGTGTAACAATAGTTCGAATCTCGGGTTTGACTATGTTAGAAACTTGTTTTCTCCGACGTCTTGGAATTGTGACGTTTGAATTATTAGGATAATTAGAACGTCTAGTGCGTATGCACTATTTAAAGAGAATAGAAAAATATTTTTGGGTTTTTTCAAAAGTTTATTCACAATCTAATTTTAACGGACAACGAGAAAGACAACTTGAACCAAATAATCAAACTTACTTCACGGTAGCTCTTAAAAATTTTACTTTTTAAGGTGAGCCGTATTTCGTAAGTGACACAAATGGTAAGTTTTTAAATCTTTTCTTCGAGTTGGGAACTTATTGATGGATAATACCTCAATTGAAGGTATTATTTGTTTGTGTTCTTTTACCAACTTTGTAATTTTTTTAAATTCACAAATTAACAAGAAAAATTGAAAGAGCAAATATTTTTTTATTTTTGTTTTTAATCTTCTACTTATATTAAAAAGAAAAGAAAAATATTTTTTTTTACTTTTTATTTTTTTTATTTTTTTTTATTTTTGATTTTCTTAAAAGCGTATCTTTCAAAGACGAAAGGTTCTCCAAATCACGATCGACAAACTTCAAACGAGAGAATCTTAATCACAAATCCCCGGCAACGGCGTCAAAAATTAGTTGCTTAGTAAAGCAACACACGTAATAATAAAATATAATATAATATGAAATTCCCAAACTACCCTTGAGGACAAAGGTAAAAAGGAAAATCTTCACAAATATATATATAATATAATATGTATATTAACCAGGAAGTATGATTCCTGGGTCGTTATTCCCCAACGATTTGTGAAATTGTAACCACGTTTGTTGTTAGGACAATGGTTCGAATTGGAAACAAAGATTGATTTGATTATATTCTTCTACAAATTAAAATAAGCAAATGATAACAATTAAGCACGAAAACAAATAACGGGAAGTTAAACTTTAACTAAAAACGCAAAACGGGAACCCTAAACGGCAGTTAAAACCCCTAAATTTCTAAAATTAAACCTAAAATGAATTTTTCTTTTTAAGAATAACTCTAATTTACTAAAAAGTACTTTTAAAGAAACTAGAACAAAAACGAGTTTGAAATGATCTCAAAAACACAAAAAATGTAAACGGCGAAACCGAATCGTTTCTTTAAAAAATGAAAATTTGCAATTTAAACCCTACGGAAGCAAAACAAATTTTCCTAGAAACTTTATGATAAAAGAAAATTTTCTAAAAAAGATTTATATTTTTTGAATTATTTTGTCTATTTTTATGATTTTTTAAGTTTTTAATACAAAATAAATGTTTAAATAAAAAAATTACTAAACTAATTATAAAAATTCTTAAAAAAATACAGAAAAAAAGCTTCACTAATAGAACCTAGGAAAAATAAGTTTGATTACACAGCTTATCGAATAAGCTGTGTAATAAGCTTAAAACAGCTTATAAGCAAAAAGGGAGAAAACGTGTATAAGTATTAAATATTGTAAAGGTTTAACGAAAAAGACCCCAGGGCGCGTTGGTAGAGGTGTGTGGTGTGTGTTGTTATAAAGGGTTGAGGGTGTTGAGGTCGGGGGTTCGAGTCTTGCTCACCCTCGATTTCCACCTTCCCCCTTTTTTTGAAAACTTATAAAAACAAAGTTTTAGAAAAGCTAAAAATAAGCACTTTTAATAAAAGAAACTTTTTATGAAAAGCCCTAAATAAGCTAGAAAATAGCTGAAAAGCAAACAGTTAACACTTGACTTTATTTTTGATTTTTTTAGAAAACTTTATAAGCTACAAATTCTAGATAAACTAAAAACAGACCAAAATAAGCTAATAAGCTAAATTAATAACTAAAATAATAAGCTTAAAACAACTTAGAAATAAGTAAAAAGAAATAAGCCCTAAGTTGTTAAACTTAATATGTTCTTATAGAAATATATTTTAAACCAAACAGCCCTAATGGCTAACTTTGAGCTTGATTTCCTATAAGCTAGTTAACCTTAAGGCTTTCTATCTTAATCCTACTTTTACCTAGACTATTAAGCTACAAATATCCACTTTTTACAAGAAATTTGAATAATAAGAGGCTAATGGAAAAGCTGTTTGAAAACAGGTTTCAAACTCAGAAGGTTGCGAGTTATATTATATTTTGAAAAGAAAAAGATACTATTTGCAGCCTAAAAACAATTTAGTAAAATAACTTATTTTGAAAAAGCAAATTGAAAAAGATGATTAATGACCTAAAAACTTATTGTATTATGAAAAGCTAAAGCTAAAAACTATTTTAACTCTCTAAAAATTAAGCTAGAAAATGGAAGTAATAAGCTGTGTAATAAGATTAAAACAACTTATAAAAACAACTTATAAACTAAAAGGACTAAACGTGTATAAATTTTAAACTATGTAAAACTATAACGAAAAAGACACCAGGGCGCGATGGTAGTGAGGTGTGTGTTGTGTGCTATAAAAGGGTTGAGGGTGTTGAGGTCGGGGTTCGAGGCTTGCTTTCCACCTTCCCCTTTTTATTTATTTTTTGAACACTTATAAAAGTAAAGCTGAAAATAAGCATTTTTAATATAAGAAACTTTTTATGAAAAGCACTAAATAAGCTGTAAATTGCTTAAAGAAATGACAGAAACTACTTAACTACTATTTTTTTTTGCTTTTATCAAATTTTAAGAACTCAAAAGCTAACTATAAGCTATACTAATGAACTATAAGCTATTAATTTACTAAAACTAACCTAATGAGCTAAACTTAATAGAAATAAGCACAGAGATATAAGCCATAAGCTGAAAATCTAAATAAGCTCTTATAGGAAATTTTTAAACCAAACAGCCCTAATGGCTAACTTTGAGCTTGATTTCCTATAAGCTAGTTAACTCTTAAGGCTTTCTATCTTAATCCTACTTTTACCTAGACTATTAAGCTACAAATATCCACTTTTTACAAGAAATTTGAATAATAAGAGCTTAATGAAAAAGCTGTTTGAAAACAGGTTTCAAACTCAGAAGGTACTGAGTTATATTATATTTTGAAAAGACAAAAGTTACTTTTGCAGCTTAAAAACAGATTAGTAAAATAGCTTATTTTGAAAAAGCAAATTGAAAAAGATGATTAATGACCTAAAAACTTATTGTATTATGAAAAGCAAAAGCTAAAAACTATTTTAACTCTCTAAAAATTAAGCTAGAAAATGGAAGTTTGTCTATTATAACTGCTGATGCAGTTGACACAATTGTGACCCAAATTTAAACTAGACAAAATGCAGGCCAATTATCTAATTTCTAATCTCTTAAAAACTCTTATCTAAGAACAAATTAAGCAGCAACTTTATCTAGAACCCAAATTTTCTTAAAATGCATGCACTAATAACCTTTCACTAGCAGAAATCAACTTATCAAATAACAAGCTTATGAAAATTTGAATTAACCTAATCTAGCTCTTAAATTCTACTCAAACTAACTTAATGGAGAGTTTAACACCAACAACCAAAGACCAAAGGGTCTCAAGCAGTACTAACTTGAGGTTAGTACTGCTGAGCCAAACACCCCTTTAAAATTGATAAAACCATTTTTAGCTTATGAATTAAAGATCTAGCAAACAAAACTTCAATACCAGATAGCAAACAATTAAAAACAGACCTTATGGGCTTATACTAACAATCAAATAAGCCAGAATCTAACAACTACTAATTATGCTAATTATTTTTGAATTTTATTGATTTATAAGACAAAAAGTGAAAAACTAAGATATATATTATAAAAGCTAAAAACAGATGATAAAACATGATCAAAACAGCATTAAGCACAAATAAACAAGCTAAGACAGAAATAAGCAAACTATAAGCGTAATGAAACTAATAATGCAAATTTAAACTAATTATTAAAGACAGAAAAGTGTAAATGGGAATAGAACCTGAACCCCAGCTTAACAGGGATTAATGCTCAACAGAGCTTATGTCTACAAGCTCTGGCTTATTGAAAATAAGCCAGTGAGGTCTATGGATCCTTCCAGGTTTGATCCATCATCCAAATTTGAGTTGTGGTACATTTGAGGGAGGATTTGTTTTTGGTTGAGCTTATTTAAACTTTTTGAGCTTAGATAAGAATGTGACTAGCTTAAGAGCTTATTCAGAGCTTATGAAGAACAGTTGAGAGTTTTTTTTATACTTTTTAAGTAAAAACTAAAAACACATTAAGCTTAAATGAAAATAAACACTTTTATTGATAAAAGGTTAACTGATTACAAGTTTAAATGAAAAGAGGATTACATCTAAAATAAGCTAAAATTACATGGAAATAAGCTACTAAATAAGCTATTCTTATCCTACTCCTAGATAGATTTCTTGTGAGTGAGGAGCCCTTGTATATATAGCCGCTGAGGAAGCTTCTAGGCCTTGGAGCTTGTTATATGCTCCCATCAATCCTGTCCCTTGAATCTTAGCAATCATTGGATACCATCTTTGATCCGTTGGATTATATTGAGGAGCACACGGATTGCCAGCGTGGCATTCCGTGTGTCAGGCCTCATGTGCTTCTTTTGCACTCATTATAGTGCAAATTATCCATTCCCCTTATGTTTCTTATTATGCTCACGTGTCATTCTTCTTAGGAATTGGCCAATGAGAGCATCATGTGACGTTTAACTCTGCCAAGGTGGAGGGTTTCACTTGAATTACGTAGCCACGTCACCAATTTTAATTTGCCCCTTGATTTTGACTCTAGGTAAAACGGGGAAGAAGGTGAATAGTAACAACTACCTTTCCCGCGTTTTACCTTTTATAAAAGGGTGGGTTTGATTTCGTTGACCCGGGTTAAAAACTTGTTTGACTTTGGGCTTATTTAAAGAAAAATAGGCCATGGGTGTTTGTTTTGGGCTCAAGCAAAGTTAACAGGCTTGGGTTTGGTTTTATAAGAAAGATAACGACCGTTATCTTTTATTAATAAAAAGATAACGGTGTTAGAGTTTAAGGGTTTATTTTGTGATTTGATTTAACTTTGAGGGACTGTTTTGGGAAATTTAGGTTTTGTCATTTTGTGTGTTGACTTTGGTTGACCAAGGGTTGACTTTTGTTTGACTTTGAAAGCATTCTCCCGGCTCTTGTACACTCTTTTCCGTTCCCGTGTCCGTGTTTGTCTGGTTTTGACCGTTTTCTTGAGATTTTTGCAATATCCGTACCTACACAATCACAAAGACAAAACAAGCAATATACAAGCATTTTAAGCACAATTTTGTCTTTTATGGGTCATTTTGGATATAAAATGGATATGTGTTTTCACACATATCAGTCAACATTGATAATATTAATTACCATAGTGTATGGTGAATTAATTTCATAGTTTCTCGAATGAGATAACTACATTATCATGTTTATTA
Source organism: Tanacetum coccineum (assembly GCA_026074375.1). Classification (NCBI taxonomy): domain Eukaryota; kingdom Viridiplantae; phylum Streptophyta; class Magnoliopsida; order Asterales; family Asteraceae; genus Tanacetum; species Tanacetum coccineum. The sequence continues at coordinate 12,669 of BQNB010134857.1, read as the reverse complement.
AGTGTGTATTTTAGTTTGTTATGTAATACCACACCGAATTCAATTTTCAAAAGAATTCTTTCTAACTACGTGAGTAGTTTGTATGTTTACATAAAGTTTTTTCTTTTCTATCCTAATACACATAGCATGCAATCAACACATAAGATGAGAAAGTTGACATAAATACAACAATTTCAACACCATGGTGAGTTGCGATCCAAGGTGATTTTTTCAATGAATTTATCTATTTAATCTCTCATGTCTATCATGGGAATAAAGCATGCAATGTTGTGAATAAGTTGATTTCACATATTTAAATATGTGAGGCGATAATTAACACAAGTTTGACAATATGTCGAGCAAATTTCTTGTTCATAGCACATAGGTTTGACATGTAGAATCCGAGGTAATGTTAACCATAGTTTGAATAATGCATTGACATATATCCTTCATCTTGTTAAAATAACAATGTTGCTTAACTTTCATGCCTTTCACATAAGTCCTAACACATGGCACATAAGTACATAAGCTCTAAGAGCATAATTATCTCTAAAAGGGTATGAACCTCTAGATTTCTACTCTTATTTTTGACCCCTCGCACTCTCAAATTAATATCCTATGGTGCATGTCAACCATTAACAACCTCAACTAGACTCGTGCAATTTGGACTTTTGAAAATGTCATGCAAAAATCCTAAGCTTGTTTAGTCTTAGACCTAAGTATCCTTTCATTTAATTCACCAATTACTTGTTCTATAAGGTGACCTCTAGCTTCTTTTAGACTTTTAAGATAGCCTTCATCCGAAACATTATCTTGTAATGATGGTGACCCATTGAGATCTTGAACTATGGGTTCATTGATCTTATCATCTTTTACTAACGGAGATGACTTGGGCTTGGGCAAGCTCTCATCAAAGGTAACATTTAGAGGTTCCTCAATTCTCATTATTTCCTTGTTAAGCACTATGTATGCTTTACTAGTTTGAGAGTATCCTAAGAACACACCTTCATATAACTTTGGGTCAAACTTGGTGAGATGTACTTTAGTGTTAAGTATAAATACTTTACAACCAAAGACCCTAAAGTACTCTAATGACTGCTCCTATTTCTAAGGATTTCGTAGGGTGTCTTATTAATGAATTTTCTAATATAGACCCTATTAAATATGTATGTTGTCATATATAATGCATGACACCAAAACTTTTGTGGTATGGATTGCTCGTCTAACATAGCACGACTTATCTTTTTTAACTTGAAATGTGTTCTTTCAAGAATCTTATTCGATTGAGAAGTAAACGGGACCGATAAATTATAAAACATTCCATGTTGTTCACAAAAGCTCTCAAATTGCAAGTTATCAAATTCACTACTACAATTTGTTACGATTGAAACAATAGAACAATCATTTAGGTTTTTAAGCTTTTTACACAATATTTTAAACTTTTCTAAGACATCATCCTTAGACTCTATAAATACAACCCAAGTGTAGTTTGAATGATCATCAACGATCATCAAAGTATAGAAGTTGCCTCTGTAACTTTGAATAGGAGATGGACCAACCAAATCTAAGTGTAATAACTCTAAAACCCTAGTAGTTAACACTTATTTCCTAGTCTTATTGTTTGCATTACCTTGACTCCCTAAACCACACATTATCACAAAAGTGTCTTTCAAAGCTCAACTTTGGGTTCCTTTCTAGGCTGTTGGAAGCTAGTTTTGAAAACTAACTCATATCCTGCGTGACCTAACCTCCTATGCCAATCTAGAGTTATCTCCTAATTTGCAAGTATATAGACCATTTCTCCTATGTCCTTTAGCTAGCGTTTTACCATATTTACTAATAGTACAATCTATTTTGTAAGCTACTATGTGCAATCATCATTCATAAGAACCTACGTAATCAAGTTAAAAAATCTAGAACTACATGCTCAAACATTGGTAATTGTAATGGAGATGAGTAATATTACTTATTACCAAGGACCTTGCCCTTAGGTTGCTCCAAAATTACGTCCATTTCATCTTCATTACGTTTGTATGAACGTACAAATTATACTATTCACCACGGTCATGTGCTTAGTGAAACCACTATCCACAATCCAATCGGTCAGTATTGATTCGCATTCTATAGACAACCTACAAGCAAATATGAATTCAAGGTCGTGGCACCTATTGTTTCTTGGGTCCATAGTGGTTAGCAAATATGGTACCCAAGTTAACCATTCTTGGGTCTTGAAGTAAAGCACGTAGTTTATGTAAGCCGTACCTCGAGAACGTGGACCAAGGATTGTTTTGAAAATCATGGAGGTTTTGAAAGTTTGGTTCAATGCTCCAAGGTGTTTTTAGCCTTTGATTTGGCTAGGAGTTTTCTCTCTGATAACGCCTTAATTATACATGTTTTTGGTTGCGTTATTTATATATATTTTATCATTTCTCATGAACTCTCGATACTTAATAGCATGAATTATGTGTAGGTTCACTTGAAGTCATCCCGAGCTCAAAAAGAACAAAGTTCAAGTGTTTATAGTTATTAGAAAGCAAGATAGAAGAAAAGAAAGGACCAAAGCTAAAAAAGACCTCAAATACGCCACACATTCCCTTTGTGCGCCGCACTTCCTATCGAGTCCAAGAATTAAATGAAGATTGCATATACTCACCAAGTACGCCGCACAAATTCTTTTGTGCGCCACACATTTAACCAAAGTACGCCGCACAAAATACTTTGTGCGCCGCACTTTGACCCCTACTCAGCCTATAAATAGAGCCGAATTTCACATGCTTTTTCATATCTCAAAATTATTCCATCCTCAATCATCTCTTCATAAAATCCATCTCACAATCCACCTATCTTTCCACAAAAAAATTTTTGTCAACATGTTTAATATCGACACCTCGAGAATGAGAAGAACATCATAGAATTTAGAAGAAATAAAGGTTGTACTAAGATTCTATACTTATATCGGGTAGAGTTTGATCCATATTCTTACCCGGACATAGTATGTTTCTTGTTTATCTACTTAATTTGGTTATGAACTTCATAGCCATGAGAGGCTAAATCTCTCATGACTACTCGGTGAAAATAATATAATGAATAATCGTTTGGTATAATTGCGATCTTTTAATCTTAAGCTTACCTGTTTAAAATCCCTACGTGTCCAATCTTATCAACTTTTGTGATTAGATACTCACACGGTATATAGGTCGAACGACGTTGTGAATAATATGTTTTTAAGATTTGTCTTTGATCTTTATCGTTTGTGACGAGAAATCCACTTACGTTATTCTGAAACACAAAAATATCTTTTGATATAATGTAACTGGATTATTTGAGTGACACATTTGATCAAGTTAACTAAATATAAGTCTTAAGTTAAACAAGTTAATTTGTGAAAACATTTTCTGACGAGAAAACCCTTTTATAAATTAAAGTCCTAAGTTTGAGATCGTAATTATTACCACTGCTTATAAGTTATATGAAACTATCCAAGTAGTCGTCTTTCTCATTATTGAATTCAGTTCAGTTTAATTTAAATCTGTTATTCGAACACTACGTAAATCCCTGTGGATGACCTGATCTTACCTAAAAAGATTATACTACATACGTGGGTTATACTTTTACCCGTGTGTTTCCATCTCATAATCGGTAATTTCAGTCTTATAAATTTAAAGCTTTTGAAACACATCACTCGGAGGTGTTTTTAGTCTATGATTTGGGTAGAAGTTTTCTCTTCTTTGGAAGGTGTTGTGATGATAAGACGAAGACCTTGGACTATCATAAAAATTTCTTGTTTTGGAAGAATGGTTGTTTTGAAAAGAAGGTCTTCGGTTATATGAGTTTGGAGGACTCATATTAGGAGAGGGTAATAGAGGTTTTTGGTCGACTCGAGTTTCTGTATATCCAAGTCCATTACGTGAAACCGGATGATATCCTTATTTTGTTGTTTCGACTCTTGTAATGGGTGTTTGGAAACCTCGAGTGTTTGCAAAACGAGTTTAAGGACCAAAAGTTTTAGCATAATCATTAAACGAAACCCGACCTTTTACAGCCCACTGGCGCACTAGTGGCGTGCTGGCGCGTCACTTAGCGCGTCAGGTGCTGATTTTTCAGGAGCCTCATTTTGTCCTTCTTTTACAAACGTTATCAGTTTGTTTAGGCATACGAAAGTGATTTTATCATTTTTAGAAAATCCAAGACCTTCTTTATCTTGGGACAATTTTTTATGACTTATCATATCGTCCAAAACAAACGCTACTTTTCTTAAATTTTGAAAAATTCAATGCTTCGTCTTGAAATCTAGAAACATTACATCTTAAAGAGTCAACCTCTTTAGTGAGTACATCACAATTTTTGCAAGGTTCAACCATCTCTCTAGATTTAGCAAGTTTCTTCACTTCTAGCAAAAGTTTTTCATATGTTTTAGAAAAGTATTTGCTAAACCTTAGGAGTTCCTCGTTCTCCTTTTTCAAATCAATAATATCTAAATCAGATCTAGATGGTTTAGATAATACCTCTTGAGAGTTGATTGCCATGAGACATGCTGCATCGTTTTACGATTCGTTGCCGTCTTCGCTATCGCTCCAAGCTCCTCCAACAAAAGCCTTGTTTTCCTTGGGCTTTGGACACTCACTAATGAAATGACCTTCTTCCTTGCCATTGTAACATCCTCTCCTTTATCTTGGGCTTTCACCTCCCTTCTTCCCCACCATTAGCCCCGCTTTTGAATCCATTGTCACGTCTGAATCGATTACCTTTTCGGAATAACTTTCAAAAGTTCCTTGCCATCAAGTTGAATGCTTCGACTTCTTCTTCGTCGTCATTACTTCCTCCTTGACTATCACTATCATCACTAGTTTGTTCCCTAGTGGTTTTATCTTTAAGAGCTAAAGACTTGACCTATTCTTTAGTGGTCTTGAAAGCTATGCCATCATTTTCCAAGATCATTTCATAAACCTTAAGGTTGCCTATTAGCTCATCAAGAAGAAGTGTCGCCAAGTCTTTTTCTTCTTCAATGGCTGTCACCTTAGCTCTCCATTTTAATAGAAGAGCACACATAAACTTCCTCACATGATTCTTTCTCGAATAGTCTTGATCTAAAGATTTAAGACTAATAACAATAACATTGAATCTTGTGAAGCCACTATTAAGAGTTTCTTCACTTGAGATTGAGAACTTATCATATTGTTAAGTAAGAAGATCAATCTTGCAATCCTTTACTTGTGAATTGCCTTGGTGAGTGATGATAAGTGTATGCCAAACCTCCTTGGCGGTTTTACACATGAAGACCCGTTCATATTCTTTACGCAGTAAAACATTGTAAAGAGTCATCTTGGCTTTGTTGTTTTTGCCGAGTTTCTTATTTTGATCATCTTTGAGAAGTTCATATGGTGTTTTAGCTTCCATCTTTGTTTTCGGATCATCCATCATGAAAACAAACTCACCATTTTGAATGACTTGCCATAAGTCAATATCTTTGGACTTAATGTAAGTCTCAAAGCGGGTTTTTCAAAAGCAAAACCTGTCGCCCTCTAGCAAAGGTGGTATTTGCATAGATCACCCCTCGACATAGTTCTCTTGGGTTATGGATCTTTACTCAAAATTTTCAAAAACCAGAGTTAGGATTTTGAATTTTTGAAAAAGAAGTTTTCAACTTAAAACGACTTCTCAAGAAAGCTTTAATGCTTAAAAACTTGAGTAAACTGCTTTGATTCCAATTGTAGAACCATGTAGTGGGTGAATATGGTTATCTTGACTTCTTTGAAGTTTTTAAAACTTCAAGTCATAAATAACCAAGTGGTGTAAAGATCTACTTAAAGGTGAAGACAATAAGTAGAGAGAGAGAGAGACCATGATATATACTGGTTCGGGATGGGGGGTTTATACCATCCGTACCTCTAGTTGCAAATCCATGATACCTATACTATTACTCTAGTATAATCCTTATGGTGGACTATAAACCACATTACAACTTCGCTACATCGATATACACTAAGATCAGTGCTCACTAAGAAGAGCTACTCCCTATGGTATTCCGCCCTCGGAATCCACCCCTAAGAACCTGTGTTGATCCCACTTCAATGGATCTTGAATTCCTTAGCTTGTGTAAGGTTTAGTTATGCAAGATAAATCCTACACAACTATAGTAGAAACTTTGTTTGATAATACTAAAGATTATGCGGAATCTAATCTTTAATATAAGAAGAATTCTTCAATGAAACAGTAATACTAATAAACATACAGATTAACAAACAAAAGCTTTAATATATTAATACGAATACTCTAGCTAGTATTAGGGTTACAAAACCTTGAAGCTATAACAACTCTATGAATGACTCATTTTTGATACTTTGATACATAGAATTCTATACCATAGGACCTCCTTTTATACACCAAGGAGTCCTAATGGGATTACAATATTTTCCTAAGTTATCATGATCTTTTAAACAAATAACTTATACGTATCCTTTACAAAAATATCTCATACATATCTCATAAGAAATCTTTATCGTTTCTCTGAGCAGTCTTTATCCTTTTAGCAGTTGTAATCTTTTAGCAGTTGTAACTTTGTACCAGCAGCATTAACTTTCAACACCAACAGTAGTAACTTTTGTACCAGCAGCACTAACTGTGTACAAGCAGCATTAACTACTTAGAAAGTTTTCTTCAATCTTCACCAGCAGTACTAAGTTACACTAGAAGTACTAACTTTACTCTAGTAGTACTAAGTTATACTAGCAGTACTAACTTTACTCTAGTAGTACTAACATTACTAGCAGTAGTAATATACACTAGCAGTAGTAACTTACACTAGCAGTAGTAACTAGCAGTACTAACTACTTGGCATATTTTTTCATTAAGATTACTAACAATACTAATTTATGCTTAGCAGCAGTAACTAATACCTTAGCTGCAGTAACTTCAAGAAGGCTTTTAATCCCAACAATCCTCCCATAAACATGATATTTATCTTCAAAATCATCAAGTTTCTAAAAGCTCACTAGGAGGATGCTTCTAAACACTTCATTGAGGTACATAGCCTTCCTTAAGCTGTTTCTTGATCAATCTAAGAAGCTCAAATGCCATTTCACACTCATAATCAACTTGAAGCTTCACATCATTGAACATCTGATGTAGTGTGTGCTTTGTAAGTGGATACATCTTTTCAACTAACAGATAATAAAGTATGTTCTGCATTGTTACACAGTAAACTCCACAAGAATCATAAAGCTTCTAGTGCAACACTTTAACTAATCCTTGTTAATTCTTCCATACATTATCTTCAAGATGATGTTCAAACATGGTCTTCAAATTAAGATGTAGGAAAGTATCCATGTAATTCATTGACTCTGTCTTCTTAAATCTTGCTTTGACTATACTCCAAAGAACTTCTAAATCTTCTCTGTCAAAGTTTTTAAGCATCTTTCTAAAAGTTAAATACATCTGAGAATTACCATCTGCTCTGATAATTTGGAAATAGCTTTTCTTCCCTTCTTTGTAGATCTTGTAGTCAACAATGGTTGGAGATTTGGTAGATAAAGGTGTAGCTTCAATAGTTACATCATCTCTATCATCTGAAATGATTTCCATACATTGCTTAAGCTCTTTAGTTTCTTTATCATCATCCACCTTTTGCTTCTTAGAGCTTTCTTGTTCCAGAGCTTCTCCTGCTCTCTTTGAGCTGCTTTCTTGTGCTATCTCTGCTTTAGCTTTCTTGGAACTCTCTTTCACCAATTCTGTATCTATATCTACAAATATGTTTACCCTTTTCATAGCCTTCTCTTGAATATTTGCAAAGGATTTATTCTTTAAGTCTTTGGGCTTCCATCCTTCCATGTTTTTTAGGTAAGTACACATGAAACTCCTTTGCTAAGATTTTGTTGGTGGTCTGTTCCTTTTCTCTTCTTCTCTTTTTGCTGCAAAGTGATTTCTTCTTTTCTCTAAGGGTTGTATAAATAATGTAGCTTTTTTGCATCAGCCAACTCTTCTTGATCTTATACTTGTAGTCTTTGAGCTAACTGATAATCAGCTTCAACTTTAGCTTGAATATCATCCTAAGCAATGTTGGCTTCTTCAACTTGTTGAGCTTTCTCCCTTGCAAGCCTATCTTCTTCATCAAACTTTGCTTGTAGCCTTAAAGCTTCTTCCTTATCAAACTTAATCTGATCTTTCTTCTTCAAAGGCTTCTCTAGTTCTATCATCTTTGGTTTACCCTTATCCTTTGAACCTTGACCCTTAACCTGTGATGGTAGTTGTAAAGGTATTGTTGGAGTTGATTCACTTGGCTCTTGCATAACAACCCCTTTTGTCTTGGGTCTTGCACTCTTCAACTCTACCAGTGTTTGAGCCAAAGTAAGTTTAACATTAGTTATTATAGCAGCAGTTAGACTGGCTGTACTAACTTCAACATTAGCAGTAGTAACTACTTCACTAGCAGTAGTAACTAGATCAGCAGTACTAACTTCCTTTTTAGCCATATCCTATCCTGCAAACACTTCTTCATCATTAAGAACACCTGTATCAAACATCAGATCATCATCATGCCTCCTCTGAGTTTCATCAACCAAAGTAATCTCTGCATCTGCATCAATATCATCATTTTTCCTCCCCTGTTTGGATGCATCCTCCTGATCACCCAATCTAGCTTCATCAGAGGAAACTACTCTTACAGATCTACCAATCTTGCATAATCTTTTAAGCTTGTGAGTTCTTGACCCTCCTTTCCTCTCTAACCTCTTGACTCTCTTCTTTAAACTTGTAATCTCCTTAGCTTGAGCAGTCTTTGTGTTCTCCAAGTCAAGCACTCTTTGTTGCAATTTGGTACAAAAATCCATCAATTCCTTAAGTTGCATACTAGGCTCCTTAGTGATAGCCTCATCTGCTATATTTGTAGGATCACTAGGAATACTAGATTGAGGAATCTCAGTGTCCTTCTCCTTAGGTCTTCTTCTTGATTTTTGTTTCCTTTGGGGTTGAGATGATGATGGTTGAGTAATGATGGGTGTGTGCTAGGGATCAGTTGGCATTGCTAAACCTTCACCCATTTCTTCTTGAGCTTGAACCATCATGGTTGGAAATAAAGGTGTTTTTCTTCCAGAAAAGTCTTTTCCTTGCCTTCTTATGTTAGCAAAAATCTTCTTTGTATGAGATGGTGCAATATAAATCCTGTTGTGAGTTGCCATCCCTTCTAGTTGATTATTCAAAAAGACTTGTACAAATCTTAGATACATCAAGAATTTGACAACATTATCCAAGTTCTTCACCATGCTTTCAAAAATATACTTGGAAAAGTTGAACTTTTGGTTTGTGGCTAAACAGATTATTGCAGAGCCATAGTGCTACTAAATTCATTCCATACAGTAGTCTTAGCACTTAGGCATTGCAAAATGGTATGAATAAGGAATTTCCATTGGGGAGAGAAGAATGCCTTATAGAAAGTAAGCTTTTGTGAATGTTTTTCATACCCCATGAGTGTAAGCTGTTCAAAAATTGTAGCATTTGGCAGGCAATCAACACCATTAGCATCTTCCAGTTGAAGATCTCTTCTTACAGTTGCTTCAGTTATGATGACCTTATTTCCGTCCACTAGGGCTTGTAACTGAACTTCCTCATTAACCGTTTTCTCCTTGACAGTAGACCAAAACTGTTCAATGCATGATGTATATATAGTAGGATTGACGGTTAAAGCATATCTTATAGAACTTGCATTCAGAAAATCTACTATCTGCTTAAATCCTTCACTTTCAGTAGATTTAGTCAAAAACATGACTAAATTATGAGTATTAGCAAATTTTAGGGACGTCATTATGTTGGGTTTTGATGATAAATGATGAAATTAAGTTAGGGTTTATGATTAGAGAGTATATGAAAGATTGAAATCGATTAAATGATTGAATGAAACCCTTAATCGAAGTATTTATGAAACTACCCTCAACAGCATTAACGTTCACCAGCAGTTGTAAGTTATACCTAGCAGCATTAACTTTCAACTAGTAGTAGTAAGTAACCCAGCAGTAGTAACTCAACAGTAAGTAAAGCCTAGCAGCATTAACTTACAACCAGCAGTAGTAAGTTATGCCTAGTAGCATTAACTTTGAATCACCAGCATTAACTCCAATTCCTTTCTAATCAGCTTTTCCATCATCAAAATAATATTTTAGCTCACTAAATCTCTCTGTCTGTTTTTGATTTCTCTCAATTCTTTTAGCTCACAATTCTCTCTATCTGTTTTTGATTTCTCTCAATTCTTTTAGCTCACAATTCTCTCTGTCTATTTTTGCTTTCTCTCAATTCTTTTAGCTCACAATTCTCTCTGTCTGTTTTTACTATATTTAACTCTCTTTCTGTTTTTAAGCTTACAAATTCTCTCAAATCTTTTACTCACCAAATCACTCTGTCTGTTTTTATCACACATCTCTCTTTCTTTTTTTATTCTCACCAACTCTCTCAATTCTGTTTACCTCACCATAATAAAGACTTTAAAGATTGAGCATTCCAATACTGGGAATCAGATATTAAAACCTACTTATATTAAATGCTTTTGTAAGAAAATCTGCAACATTCTTGTTAGCATGAATCTTGATTATTCGAATTAGCTTCTTTTCATTGGAATCTCTGATGAAATGATGTCTTATCTCAATGTGCTTTGTTTTTAAATGAAAAACAGGGTTCTTAACTATGCATATAGTACGCTCATTATCAATATAGATCTTTGTATGCATAAAGTTATACCCATTATCAAGCAATTGATTTTGAATCCAAACCACTTGGACACAACAACTTGAAGCAGCTATATATTCAGTCTCTGTTGTGGAATTAGCAACCACAGTCTACTTCTTGCACTGCCATGAAATCAATCTACACCCAAGAAATTAACAACCTCTTGTTGTAGACTTCCTATCCAAGCTTGCTCCAGCATAATCACTATCATTGTATGTTACCAAATAAAAAGGTGAATCTTTTGGATACCAAAGGCCCAATTTTGGTTGACCTTTTAAGTACCTAAAAATTCTTTTCACAGCATGAAGATGTGACATTTTTGGGTTGACTTGGTATCTTGCACAGGCACACACTATAAACATAATATCAGGTCTTGAAGAAGTAAGATATATCAATGAACCAATCATTGATCTATATAAATGAACATCCACTTCTTCACCATCTTCATCCTTGAGCAAAGGATTTTGAGTTTCCATACGTGTGCTTGCTGTCTTGACATCAGTAAAACTAAATTTCTCCAAAATCTTAATCACATACTTGTCTTGACTGATAAAAATCCCATCCTCCTCCTGCTTTACTTGTAGTCCTAAGAAGAATGTGAGTTCACCCATAGAACTTAATTAAAACTTCTTATGCATCATCTTCTCAAACTCTTTGCATAATGACTTCTTTATAGATCCAAATATGATATCATCTACATACACTTGAACTAACAAAATATCACCTTTGTCCCTTTTGATAAACAAAGTCTTGTCTATCTTTCCTCTCTGAAACCCATTGTCTAACAAATAAGTTGACAAGGTTTCCTACCAAGCTCTAGGAGCTTGATGGAATCCATAAAGTGCCTTTTCTACTTTGTATACTCTATTAGGAAAGTCTAGATCTTCAAATCCTGATGGTTGACAAACATAGACTTCCTCTTCAATCTTACCATAAAGAAAAGCACTATTGACATCCATTTGGTACACCATAAAGTTTTTAAATGAGGCATAGGCTAAGAATAGCCTAATTGGTTCAATTTTAGCAACAGGGGCAAAGACTTCATCATATTCAATCCCTTCTTCTTTTGTGTACCCTTGAGCAACCAATCTTGCTTTGTTCTTTATCATAATGCCTCTTTCATCCTTTTTATTCTTGAAAACCTATTTAGTGCCAATAGCCCTTTTTCCATTTGGTAAATCCACTAAAGTCCAAACTTCTTGTAGCTTGAATTGTAAAAGCTCTTCCTGCATAGATTATATCTAGCATGGATCCTTCAATGCATAAATTACCTTTTTGGGTTCTTCTTGTGATAAAAAAAGCAAATAAGCAATTTTGAAAGTCTTTATGGTTTGTTCTTTGCGGAACTGAACTAAACAAACCATGTTCTTTCAAATTCTTTGTCATTCTTCTTGTTTGGGGTGCTGAATTCAAGTCTCTAATAATTTGTTCAACTGGATGATCTTTGTGTATTCTTGTAGTTGGAATAGGACTGACAGGCATAAATGTATTCAAATTGTTCATGTCAGCCTCTGCACCAAAATCTTCATAAAATCTTCAAGCATATTTAGATCATTTGGAAGTTCAATGCTCATATTACTACTAACAACATTAACTTCTATGCCAGCAGTATTAATCGTTGAACTAACAGTATTAACATTGTTAGTGCTGTTTCTATCACTAACAGTATTAATATTGTTAGTGCTGTTAACACTATCATTCTTATTACTTGGATCACCACCTTCTTTTCTTGGTTCTTCAGTAACCTTCTTTTCATTATCTCCTGAAGGTTTGAATCCAGCATCAGGAGAACTCTTTGAGTTTTGAGAGAGTAGTGGATCAGCAAGCCATAATTGTAGCAGAATGTAATCTTTGCCAGGTACTGTCTCCCTTCTAGCTTTACCTGCATCATCACATGTTTTTTTGTACCTGCATTACCATTAGACTGATTTCCTGCAACAACTGGCTTATAATTCATTGACTTTGTTAGTGCATCAATAT